>JASANE010025481.1:0-13653 GCA_030248225.1 Trileptium ribeirensis | reverse complement strand
AAGACAAACTCCTATCATGTATCAACGAGATACGAATGGAGAAACGGTAAGGTATTGTTGAGCAAAAGTATGTGTTAAAATGCAATGCTTTTTGCTAACGCCGCCACTGGGACTAGTAGCGAAAGATCGTTTGCCGAGCAAAAAGACAAACTCCTATCATGTATCAACGAGATACGAATGGAGAAACGGTAAGGTATTGTTGAGCAAAAGTATGTGTTAAAATGCAATGCTTTTTGCTAACGCCGCCACTGCGACTAGTAGCGAAGGATCGTTTGAAAAACAAAAAGACCGACTCCTGTCGTGTAGCAACGAGATACGAATGGAGAAACGGTAAGGTATTGTTGAGCAAAAGTATGTGTTAAAATGCAATGCTTTTTGCTAACGCCGCCACTGCAACTAGTAGCGAAGGATCGTTTGAAAAACAAAAAGACCAACGCCTGTCGTGTATCAACGAGATACGAATGGAGAAACGGTAAGGTATTGTTGAGCAAAAGTATGGCTTAAAAATACAATGCTTTTTGCTAACGCCGCCACTGGGACTAGTAGCGAAAGATCGTTTGCCGAGCAAAAAGACAAACTCCTATCATGTATCAACGAGATACGAATGGGGGGTTGGGGGGGGGGGGGGGGAGAGAGGAGAAACGGTAAGGTATTGTTGAGCAAAAGTATGGCTTTTGGCGCCCTGGCTGATGTTGCGAGCAGCATTGGTGCGAGATGAATGGAGAAACGGTAAGGTATAGACGGAACTTGGTTAAAAATGCAATGCTTTTTGCTAACGCCGCCACTGGGACTAGTAGCGAAGAACAAAGATCGTTTGCCGAGCAAAAAGAAAAAAGCAAACTCCTATCATGTATCAAACGAGATACGAATGGAGAAACGGTAAGGTATTGTTGAGCAAAAGTATGTCTTAAAAATACAATGCTTTTTGCTAACGCCGCCACTGGGACTAGTAGCGAAAGATCGTTTGCCGAGCAAAAAGACAAACTCCTATCATGTATCAACGAGATACGAATGGAGAAACGGTAAGGTATTGTTGAGCAAAAGTATGTGTTAAAATGCAATGCTTTTTGCTAACGCCGCCACTGCAACTAGTAGCGAAGGATCGTTTGAAAAACAAAAAGACCAACGCCTGTCGTGTATCAACGAGATACGAATGGAGAAACGGTAAGGTATTGTTGAGCAAAAGTATGGCTTAAAAATACAATGCTTTTTGCTAACGCCGCCACTGGGACTAGTAGCGAAAGATCGTTTGCCGAGCAAAAAGACAAACTCCTATCATGTATCAACGAGATACGAATGGAGAAACGGTAAGGTATTGTTGAGCAAAAGTATGTGTTAAAATGCAATGCTTTTTGCTAACGCCGCCACTGGGACTAGTAGCGAAAGATCGTTTGCCGAGCAAAAAGACAAACTCCTATCATGTATCAACGAGATACGAATGGAGAAACGGTAAGGTATTGTTGAGCAAAAGTATGTGTTAAAATGCAATGCTTTTTGCTAACGCCGCCACTGGGACTAGTAGCGAAAGATCGTTTGCCGAGCAAAAAGACAAACTCCTATCATGTATCAACGAGATACGAATGGAGAAACGGTAAGGTATTGTTGAGCAAAAGTATGTGTTAAAATGCAATGCTTTTTGCTAACGCCGCCACTGCGACTAGTAGCGAAGGATCGTTTGAAAAACAAAAAGACCGACTCCTGTCGTGTAGCAACGAGATACGAATGGAGAAACGGTAAGGTATTGTTGAGCAAAAGTATGGGTTAAAATTTACGAAAACAGAGTGGCAAAAGCAAAACATGTTTTTTCTCACAAATGGACACCGTGTGACGCCTCACTGCACAAGCGTAAAGTTGGTCAACGCTTGTGGTGAAGCGGCACCAGACCAGAATGAGTATAATACTGAGCTTGTGAACAGCGTCAAACAGCACATTTTCAAAGAGGTTCTAAATCCAAAAATCTAAATTTCTTCGTAGAAAGTCACGATTCAGAAATATGACTTTAATTAACACGAATTCCGTCCGCTCTTTCACCATCGAACACAAAAGTTTGCCTTACCGACCATCACCCAAATGGCTATTGCGCCATCTTATATCTTATTTCGCAAATAGGCTCCTAACCCATATTTTTAGTCTCCTCCTGTTATCTTAGAATAATTTTGACTCCTGTTATCTTATAGAATAATAATCATCTACTCTTGGTGTTTTCGGATTATTTTTTATTTCAGAGAATCGTGTGAAATGATCGAAGACATGAAAGAATGCATGGCGTCGAGTCAAAACGAAACAATCAAATCCGACGTTAGCAATTGTCATTATATTATTATAATAACAGTTTAATGCTAAAAACATTTTTTTAAATACGTAGAGTGCCCGAACTCAGCAAAAAGGCATCGTAATTACAAACATATATTAAACTCATAACTACTACAGGATATATCGATTAAAAACAGGAGTTCGTGAGCAATCCTTGAAGAAAAGTGTGACACATATAATGCCACACTTCATTATATACGTTGTGGTATGATTCCTTTGATTCTTTAGAAACTGGGAAACGTGCCCCCCCTAAAAGTGGGACGACTGACGAAAAAAATCGATGGCGTCGTTGCACAACGTATATAATCAAACGTAGCGTGAGTGTCACACTTTTCGTCAGTGGTTCACAATGAACTGTTCAGTAAAGTCTTTCACGATAAGGTTTGAGTCATTAGCAAAAATATTATATTATAATTATGATCAGTGACATTTATTGCATTGTGGACTGTCGCAAATAAGTCAAGATCCCAGAGTTTGATAACAGTGTATCGCCGTTTCTGGTGCACGATTTCTCAGGGAACAGTTTAGGCTAAATATATTATTTTTCAACATTTATATTCGAATTTAATAAATCAGACATACGTTAAAAAAAGTTAAGTGATAGCTGTTAGAAGTTTAGTGATAGTTAATTATTTCTATAACCAGTTACTCTTTTATTGTCTCTATGAAGAATTGTTCTATTCTCCGCTTTGTAGGGGCGAAAACTCATTCATCGCAGTTTTGTTGGTGGGGTAATGTCTGACTTCCTAAGTTTGTGTGAGATATTTCGAACCTTTTCTGGAAAATATAGGTCGGACACGTCCTACATTATGGCGATCAGATTGGTAAGATGGTAGCGGTTAAACTTGCCCATTATAAATGTGAGCAGATAAGCTTAACACCGGTCCGACGTCATTTGGGCATGCGGAGTTTAGACGTTCGACAATTGCGCGCGCGACAGTTGGGCGCAATTGACACTTGGGCGTGTGACAGGCGTCCGCGATAATAGACCGTGTCACAGTTAGGCGCTTGCGACACTAGGCCGTGTGACAGTAGTTGGGCGCCGCACGGTTCAGCATCCATAACAGTTGAGTTTGAAATTAAACGCCCAAACGTCAGATCACAACTGTCAAATATCCAACTGCGGGAAGTTCAAGTGTCGCGGTCCATAGTTTCACATACAGGCTAGTATTGCACTCCATAGCGTCATTTACGAACACCTGTCAGACAAGTTTTCCAGACTCCCAACTGTCGACCTCCCAAGTGTTACGAACGCTCAACTGCATCGAATTCCCAACCGTCGGATACATAACAGGCGCAGGCCGTAACGATGGCTAGCCGTATTGTCAAGTCACATTTTAGACATTTAATCAATTAGTTCAAACACTTAATTTGCTCAAGTTTCAATGCCCCCGTTGGGGTAGTAAAGTTGGTGTAGTAAAGTAAAGTTCATCGCAGGCCCCCTTTTTTGATTCGAAGACTCCGCAACAGCGTCCGCGATTGCGAATTGTAACTATACTAAGCATACAATTAAAATACGGGACTCGATCCAATGTATCAAACAAAAATATGCACAAACCCGTTGAACAAATCGCCAATTTTGCAATGGTAAAATCGTTTCTACTAGCTATGTAATCGAAATTAAAGTTTGCTATAAATGCCAAGCATAATAGCTTGACAGGATACGATATAATATAGTGGAGCAAAAGACAGGTGCCGCAGGAACATAAACTTTTTAATCTACTATCTTTAGTTAACATTTTGATATCGCTTTTTGCATTCCTCACAAAGGCTGGTTCAAACACCAAACCTGTGACGGAAAAGCAGTCTTAGGCTTCGCATTAGGCTCAGGCTGGGAGAAATGACACATCTTTTGAATTGAATCTACTGACTATCTAAAACGTTGTCTATCTTGTGCAGTGTATAATTTTTTCAGACATTCCAAAAGCTGACCGATGAGCTGGAGAAAAAATTTGTTGCATGCTGCAATAAGAAATCGACCGAAGCAACGGATAGGTAAATCTAAACGTGGATATAAAATACCATAAATGTTAGTCATTTAGAACTTGTGCTTCTACTTAAAATAACTATAGATCATGTCAAGTTTTATATCATTAGGGGCAAATTTTAGTATCTAATATCGAATTAAAGATCAAAAATTATATCTGTAAATGAGAGGCCAAGCTACGCTGAGCCTTTAAGCTTAAGCTTACACCATACAAGCTGCCGCTCCGCGGTCTCAGGAATGGTGAGAGTAGACAGGCTCGGCGTGAGGAAAGGTCATATCACAGGGGTAGAGGCTCTTGGCGCGAGGTCCGCCATGGTTGGGGTGCTGAAAAATTTGACAACCTTCCCCACGCGAGAATTTCCATCATTTTTGCCCATGTTACACCTATTTTTTTCAACTTGGTTGCCTTTTCGCTCATTTTTTGCAATTTTTTTCGTATTTTTGCGTTGGATTTGGTGTGGAAACTCAGGGGAAGGGCGTAGGGTGGTACCCTCCGGGAATAGGACAAGGCATCGCAGGGTGTGGGGTTCGAAGCTTTATGGTAGGATAGCACACCATGAGCCCCTGCATCGGCATTTATACTTTGGGTTTAGTCGAAATTAGCATTTGCCAAAAAGGGAAAGTGGATGTAGTTGGTTTCAATATGACTGTATCCAGTTACCAGTTACTTACGAACGGAACTATATAGTTTCCACCTTTGCGAAACTATTATGTGGTTTCCACACGAAAATACATGAGCTAAGTGAACTGTATTACACGGTTTATTTAACAGTGACAACGAAAACGACTGAAATAAGAAGTTCAACAAACGTAGATTGTTTTTGGAGGAGCCGGGCCTCCAGCTTGTCGGCGCCGCTGACTCAGTGGTGGAGCCGGCCGTAAGTGCTGGCTTTCAGGTGATGGTTACCGGTGGAGACAATGCGGCTGTGGTGGAGGAGACTCGCAAACGGGGCCGGTGCTATAAGTGTCCTCGAGGATCGGATAGAAAATACAGAGATTAATGTGACAGATGCAAAAGGTTTGTGTGTAAAGCTCATTCCGTATTTTCATGCTTGGAATCGTGCTAGATGCACAGGTCAAATGTTTCTGTCAAACGGTGTACGGAAGGCCAAGGTTCGCCTACACACGCAGCGTAACGAAATGTAATACGCGTATTTTCATATTGCGATGATCATCGCACAAATTTTACACAAGATATGAGATAGTATCCATTTTACCGCAACTTCTGGTTGATGCGATGCTTTGTGCGTATTATCGCTTTTATCATAAGCTTTTGAGGAATATGATTAAATCTGCTGTTTAATCTGTTTAATATAAATATGATGTTTAATGATAATCTAAATGCCATATTCTGCGTTCCGCGAGCGAAGTAGGCATTTGAGCACCAATTTGTGGCTGGGGTCCATGTGGGCCCCAGCGGTACTTAGTGGGTTAAGAAATTTTTGGTACTAAGAGGGTTAAATAATGAATAACGAATCTTTAACAATTTTAAAGAATATTTATAGCAAATATTTTTATTATATAAATGGTAAAAATCGTCAAAGGTCTAGTTAACCTTCAATAATTAAATAATGAATTACAAATCTTCAACAATTTTAAAGAATATTTATAGGGAATATTTTTATTATATAAATGGTAAAAATTGTCAAAGGTCTAGTTAACCTTCAATAATTAAATAAAATAATAACAATTCTTCAACAATTTTAAAGAATATTTATAGCGAATATGTTTATTATATAAATGGTAAAAATTGTCAAAGGTTTAGTTAACCTTCAATAATTAAATAATGAATAACAATTTTTCAACAATTTTAAAGAATATTTATAGCGAATATGTTTATTATATAAATGGTAAAAATTGTCAAAGGTTTAGTTAACCTTCAAAAATTAAATAATGAACAACAATTCTTCAACAATTTTATAGAATATTTATAGCGAATATGTTTATTATATAAATAGTAAACATTGTCAAATGTCTAGTTAACCTTCAATAATTAAATAATGAATAACAATTCTTCAACAATTTTAAAGAATATTTATAGCGAATATATTTATTATATAAATGGTAAAAATTGTCAAAGGTTTAGTTAACCTTCAATAATTAAATAATGAATAACAATTCTTCAACAATTTTAAAGAATATTTATAGCGAATATTTTTATTATATAAATGGTAAAAATTGTCAAAGGTTTAGTTAACCTTCAATAATTAAATAATGAATAACAATTCTTCAACAATTTTAAAGAATATTTATAGCGAATATGTTTATTATATAAATGGTAAAAGTTGTCAAAGGTCTAGTTAACCTTCAATAATTAAATAATGAATAACAATTCTTCAACAATTTTAAAGAATATTTGTAGCGAATATGTTTATTATATAAATGGTAAAAATTGTCAAAGGTTTAGTTAACCTTCAATAATTAAATAATGAATAACAAATCTTCAACAATTTTAAAGAATATTTATAGCGAATAGTTTTATTATATAAATGATAAAAATTGTCAAAGGTCTAGTTAACCTTCAATAATTAAATAATGAATAACAATTATTCAACAATTTTAAAGAATATTTATAGCGAATATATTTATTATATAAATGGTAAAAATTGTCAAAGATTTAGTTAACCTTCAATAATTAAATAATGAATAACAATTCTTCAACAATTTTAAAGAATATTTATAGCGAATATTTTTATTATATAAATGGTAAAATTGTCAAAGGTTTAGTTAACCTTCAATAATTAAATAATGAATAACAAATCTTCAACAATTTTAAAGAATATTTATAGCGAATATTTTTATTATATAAATGATAAAAATTGTCAAAGGTTTAGTTAACCTTCAATAATTAAATACTGAATAACAAATCTTCAACAATTTTAAAGAATATTCATAGCGAATGAGCGAATTTTTTCCCAAAATAAACTATTTTAGGGACTTACTTGATGTGATGGCTTGCATGATGGGTAAATCGCAAAACAAGATGCAAAAAATTCTTGCCGAAGTAAAAACTTTTATCAGCGAACATTCGAAAATAACTGATCCAGCTAAAAAGAAAGCACACGAGGAAGCATTTCGACAAAAAATGAAAAATATGAAAATTGACAACGGCGGTGATGGCTCTGATGCTGCTAAATTTAAACAATTTCATGAAGCAATTCAGAACAGCGATGTCAAACTTTGCATGGAGGTATGTGTCTTCTAGATTCAGCTACTACAGTTTTAGTGGAAACAGTTTTATATTGCTGAACTTCTGCTACTGCATAAACTTGCAACTTTTGTACATATATATGTTCTCCGGTCGATAGTTGCGATCAGACAATTGGGTTAACACTATCACTTTGCTTTTGTATGCCCACACTACTGGACCATGGCAGAAGGTGCCATAGGGTTAGGTTAGGCAACGAAAATGCCTGGGCAAACTCACACTCTAGTTGCTCCAAGTCACCTATGCAAATTGGCTTCCACAGTTTTAGGATTGCGTTCAGAGACATTACAAAACCACAGCACCAAGATGATATTAACCGTTAAATAACGACAGGTGATGACTTTCATTACAAATTGGTGTATTTGATTGTGTGCTAGAGTTTTTTAACTTAAAGTTTCACGCACTTTAGTACCAAACCTATATTTTCTCCTGCTGCGCACGAAAATTAGAAATATCGGAGTGATTTTAGCTGAAAGTAACCATCGCTCCCTGTAGAAATTCAAAACCTGAGCTAAAACAATTATATATAGTATTGGTACAATCAGCTATTTATATATATACTTAAAAAACCTTTACGCGAAATCAATCCAGAAATTGTACCAATGCTATAGTTTCGAACTCATTTGTCCAACGCTATAGTTTCGAACTCGTTTGTGCAATGCTATAGTTTCGAACTCATTTGTCCAATGCTATAGTTTCGAACTCATTTGTCCAATGCTATAGTTTCGAACTCGTTTGCCCAATGCTATAGTTTCGAACTCATTTGTCCAATGCTATAGTTTCGAACTCATTTGTCCAATACTATAGTTTCGAACTCATTTGTCCAATGCTATAGTTTCGAACTCATTTGTCCAATGCCATAGTTTCGAACTCATTTGTCCAATGCTATAGTTTCGAACTCATTTGTCCAATGCTATAGTTTCGAACTCATTTGTCCAATGCTATAGTTTCGAACTCATTTGTCCAATGCCATAGTTTCGAACTCATTTGTCCAATGCTATAGTTTCGAACTCATTTGTCCAATGCTATAGTTTCGAACTCATTTGTCCAATGCTATAGTTTCGAACTCATTTGTCCAATGCCATAGTTTCGAACTCATTTGTCCAATGCTATAGTTTCGAACTCATTTGTCCAATACTATAGTTTCGAACTCATTTGTTTACATTAAATTTGAACTCAAATTATGCTTATATATTTTACTATTGTATGTCCTCGTCTGAGAACCATTTCTGCAAGTACGCCAAGTGCAGTTGAAAAAATGGAAGGTCAGCACCCTTTGCACTCCTCACAAATTGTTGGACTTTGAGTACAGTCTTGCTGCTGTAACTCTGTCCACTACGAGAAAGGAGCGAATTAGCTATATCGTTAGTAATATCTAAGTGTAATGCTTGTCTATGACAAATAAAACCCATAAAATTATCTCAAGTGGTGGTAGAGTTACTAATATTCAAACATTTTTTACTTCTGGGACATCCTGTATATTCGTCCCGATTTAGTGTGGACAATTTGGTCGGAATCAAATGAACATTTCACTATAAAGGCATTTATGCCATAAGCACATTCACTTTAAGCACAGTCTACTGTATCATCACAATTTCTTAATAGTTCATGAGTGAAATGTTCCATTGCGAGCGGTTTAGGTAGCATTAGTTATAAGCCTGATGCATAAACTTTTTATGGTCTAACATTTACGCATAAGTATATCGCGCTTCTATCGTTTGACATCGTGCATTGCAAATATACTATCTATTAGAGTTGTTGTTCGGATAATTGAACCGTATTGCAAAGAATAAACCAAGGACAGCTCTTCAACCGACTCGTCCACAAAGCAGCGGACCCGGAGAACCGGCCGGTTGCATAGCACATACACCCCATTAAACGAAAAGGCTGCGGCTGAAAACGTATGCAGAAGTTAACACATGAGTTTAGCGGAGCGTACTATCGGTATTCACATATTTTCATTGCAGCAGCAAATACAAAGTAGCTTAAAATGTGGATGTGGACGCAGGTATTTTAGATTGAATCCGCTATGAATAGCGTTTTTCAAAACAATTCTGTGTGTAACTTATTCTATTTGACTGCAACAACGAATGATTTAAAGGGAAAGTTGTGTCCTGAAGAAAAAAAATTAATTGCACGAAAAGAATTTTGCTAGCATTTAGAGCTTAATTTCTACTCGTATACAACGCAGGTGTTTTAGAATGAATCCGCCATGAATAGCTTTTTAAAAGCAATTTTGCGTGTAATTCATACTATTTTAGGGCAACGACCAATGATTTAAAGGAAAGCTGTGTCCTGAAGAAAAAATTAATTGCACGAAAAGAATTTTACTAGCATTTAGAGCTTAATTTCTACTCAAATACGACGCAGGTATTTTAGAATGAATCCGCCATGAATAGCTTTTTAAAAGCAATTTTGTGTGTAATTTATACTATTTTAGGGCAACGACGAATGATTTAAAGGAAAGTTGTGTCCTGAAGAAAAAAAATTAATTGCACGAAAATAATTTTGCTAGCATTTAGAGCTTAATTTCTACTCATATACGACGCAGGTGTTTTAGCATGAATCCGTCATGAATAGCTTTTTAAAAGCAATTTTGCGTGTAATTTATACTATTTTAGGGCAACGACGAATGATTTAAAGGAAAGTTGTGTCCTGAAGAAAAAAAATTAACTGCACGAAAAGAATTTTGCTAGCATTTAGAGCTTAATTTCTACTCATATACGACGAAGGTATTTTAGCATGAATCCGTCATGAATTGCTTTTTAAAAGCAATTTTGCGTGTAATTTATACTATTTTAGGGCAACGACGAATGATTTAAAGGAAAGTTGCGTCCTGAAGAAAAAATTAATTGTTCGAAAAGAATTTTGCTAGGCTTTTAGAGCTTAATTTTTACTCATATATCATTACAAATATCGATGGATTATATTTTATGCTCATAGATCTTTACGACGACAGAGTTAAAGAAATCAAATATCATTAACAATGATAGATTGTAGAATGAAGCAATATCACACAAAGCCAACTGTTAGTAGTTCATATTTACCAAGAGATTTTATGAAAATAACTACAATTCATTAAAGCAGCACACTGTGATAGGCAAATGTGGTGAAATCTCAATACCAGTGATCATCTAACGCCTCAATACTCTAGAACGCCAAATTATAGAAGAGATATGAGTTTGTATTTGTTGATATATAATGTGGTGAAATCACAATACCACTGATCGTCTAACGCCTCAATACTCTAGGACACCAAATTATAGAAGAGATATGAGTTTGTATTTCTTGATATATGTCGTGAAATCTCAATACTGATCGTGTAACGCCTCAATACTCTAGAACGCCAAATTATAGAAGAGATATGAGTTTGTATTTCTTGATATATAATGTGGTGAAATCACAATACCAGTGACCGTCTAACGCCTGAATACTCTAGAACGCCAAATTATAGAAGAGATATGAGTTTGTATTTCTTGATATATAATGTGGTGAAATCACAATACCACTGATCGTCTAACGCCTCAATACTCTAGGACACCAAATTATAGAAGAGATATGAGTTTGTATTTCTTGATATATAATGTGGTGAAATCACAATACCACTGATCGTCTAACGCCTCAATACTCTAGGACACCAAATTATAGAAGAGATATGAGTTTGTATTTCTTGATATATGTCGTGAAATCTCAATACTGATCGTGTAACGCCTCAATACTCTAGGACACCAAATTATAGAAAAGATATGAGTTTGTATTTCTTGATATATAATGTGGTGAAATCACAATACCTCTGATCGTCTAACGCCTCAATACTCTAGGACACCAAATTATAGAAGAGATATGAGTTTGTATTTCTTGATATATAATGTGGTGAAATCACAATACCACTGATCGTCTAACGCCTCAATACTCTAGGACACCAAATTATAGAAGAGATATGAGTTTGTATTTCTTGATATATAATGTGGTGAAATCACAATACCACTGATCGTCTAACGCCTCAATACTCTAGAACGCCAAATTATAGAAGAGATATGAGTTTGTATTTCTTGATATATAATGTGGTGAAATCACAATACCACTGATCGTCTAACGCCTCAATACTCTAGGACACCAAATTATAGAAGAGATATGAGTTTGTATTTCTTGATATATAATGTGGTGAAATCACAATACCACTGATCGTCTAACGCCTCAATACTCTAGGACACCAAATTATAGAAAAGATATGAGTTTGTATTTCTTGATATATAATGTGGTGAAATCACAATACCACTGATCGTCTAACGCCTCAATACTCTAGGACACCAAATTATAGAAGAGATATGAGTTTGTATTTCTTGATATATAATGTGGTGAAATCACAATACCAGTGACCGTCTAACGCCTGAATACTCTAGAACGCCAAATTATAGAAGAGATATGAGTTTGTATTTCTTGATATATAATGTGGTGAAATCACAACACCACTGATCGTGTAACGCCTCAGTACTCTAGGACACCCAGTTATAGAAAAGATGTGAGTTTGTATTTCTTGATAAATAAAGTATAATAATAAACTGTAGACGTTAACATATTTTTTCAACAAACAATACGGAATTATTTAACAACATCGCATAATAATAACACCTATGTATAGGTACAAATCGTGTTAATTTCCTAAATTTTTAAATCCTATTATTCCTAAACACTATGGGTATGCGCGTAAATCCGCATCACTAAACCTCACTATTCAGTTTCTGTACCTCACGCAAATGTGGCAATGATATTTGGCTCTATCGGTAGAAACACGGATGCGCATATTTATGCTGAAATTTCTAGTTTGTCATAATTTTAGCGTGGTTATGCATATTTTTATCATTTAGTTTCACACCAAATAATTATTGCATGTAAAATCGTTTTCAAAGGATCGTCGCCACATTGAAATTGTGGCTCACCTATTTGTTGTTAGCCTCACATTCAGCTAATTTTTAAAGCAGAAGTTCTATGTACATACATGCTCTTAGGGGAGGAGGAATCCTGAGGCTGGGACACCCCTTCGGCCACGTCGCCGATCCCACCGCCCCGGGAGGCAGCCGCATCTCCCTGGACTCTTCATTGCCCCGATGCGACGAATAGCCAAGAAAATTTTTGGTAACAATAGGCAAAAATTGATAAAAATTCTGAGAAAATTGGCAAAAATTAAGACACATTTTGAGCCCCAAAACATTTTATGCCTTTTTAGCCTCCTGACGACATCCTACGAACCCGCTGATCTTCTCAAAAATACCCGCCCCTCCCCCTAGACTTCGGGCCTCGCCATTGTATGTTCAAAGTATTTGAATATTACGCAAAATTTCGAATTTTAATATGGGTCTCTTGGTCATAGAATATAAATTGTGTATTATGTCATTAAGTGCATAGCTGATTATAGCACTATATAGATATATAAGATATTGCTGTCGATACCCCCTGGACCTTTTCATGTTATAGTTACCTACTATCACCACCGCGCACCGAAATTTTAGCGAAAACTAAAAAAAATTGGCATAAAATCGGCAAAAATTTGAGATAAAATTGGCAAAAATTTGGATAAAATTGCCAAAAATGTCAGGGGTCCATCCCCCGAGGACCTCCTGCCTAAGCCGACGGAACTTCGGCAGCTATGATTAAACATATCTGAAAACTATAAAGATCCGACGAACAGATCTTGAGATATAGTGTTTTATATATCTTATACTGTTAGCTGTATAACCAATTATTATATAGATATATTAATAAAAAGTATATAGAGGGTATCCCATAAATAACGCCCCAACTTGAAAGTGTTGCTGACACTGAGATAATGTACTTGCAACCATCATACTTTCGGGAATTATAACCGAAATATTATAAATATCTACGAATAACAAAATGTCTGTTAGTCAAATTAATTTTTGGCTGACCGCATAACTGCAGTAAGACTGTATTCAGTTAACCAAATTAGCCGTGAATTTGTGCAACGGTGGTCCCGACATTCGTCTTCATAGCCACTATATCAAAAAACTATTGCTTCAATTAATGAAAATGTTTGATGTGACAGGTTCAGTAGCTGACTTGTTTCGAAAAGGGATACCATCGTCGGCTTTGGAGCGAAACAATACGTAAATGAACCAAGTACAGC
>JASANE010025480.1:0-93061 GCA_030248225.1 Trileptium ribeirensis | reverse complement strand
AAAACGTTTCATATTATTTAAAGCATTATATATTCATACATACATATTTATAATCATATATTACTACACATATTACAAATCATTTACATTATTACATTCACAAATCACTAAAAAATGCTATTCACATCTACCGTTGGGCCTTTAATGCACTGAATTCGAGAAATACGAAACTTTTGTATCAAACCCACAGATTTATAGAAAAGAATAACCTGTTATAGTATATAGCTTCCAACGTCTGCCTCTTAGTAGGTTTGGCTATGTCCAAGCTAACTTTACGACGGAAACGATCCAAACGAATTTCCGCTATTTGTTTTTGAATAAATTATAACTTGCGGGTAGAAATATATAGCTCTTTGTTACAGGGTTCGAGTTTGAAGGCAGTTTTTTTCTTTAAAGTCTAATTTTCACGGTACTTGGAAATTCGCCGATCAAGGACTTTCTATGTATTAGGTAAACCACTATAATATTTATACAACAAAACTACAGCTTCACAAAATATATTGTAGTAAAATCAATTATTATATTCCGTATACAAATCACTACCGTTAGGAGTTTGCTTTAGCTGCACTCAGATATTAATTCAGCCAAAACTATGATCTGTTTATTAGCTTTATGGAATTTGCTAGCGTTTGTGTGTTATTAGCTTTATAGAATGTGTCCGTAGGCAACCAAAAAGTTGATATCCAGCGGTTAACACCTCTTTTCATGATCAAAATCAATTTAGATTTTTTAGTCATCGTACGTAATTTAATTTAACGAGTAATAACGTTATTTGCTAAAATTTTATTATTGCAGATGGCGACAGCTTATAGACTGTTAGTGCTCGTTAAAATGTGGTCTAACATTTTCTTACAGTGCTTATCAGTAGAATCATTAGGGAACAATTAACCTCATGCCTGTATCACTTTGAATATACTAATATAGCAATCGAATAAAACTTAAGTGATACTGATAATCAAACATTTTAATTGCAGGGTTTAGTAAAAGTTTATGTTTATATGTAAATCCAATCTAGTAATTGTATATCTAATTATTACGCAACACACTATGAGCATATTTCTTATATTTTACAATATGCATGTATATAAACATCTACGTACCGAGTGTGAAATTATATGTATGCATATGTATATATAACTTAATAAAAATGGATAATTATTGAAATCTGAGCTTATTTCGTCAGCATTAGTGTTGCAGCAGTTGAATGAATGGTGTCTGTACAGAACACAATAAATAAACCGTGTTTCGCTATTTTAAAAATTTGTAATTCAAATTAGATTTGATTTACTATTATTGATGGAATCACATGGCATCGTATCAGCTGGTTTTTTAAAAGCACCAATAATGAATATGTCGTACAGGTGGAACTGTGCTTTGTTCCAAGAAGAAATATTATTGTCAAATTTACTACAGGGAATCAAAATTTTACCGTAACATGTTATAAATAAAAGAAGCATTGTTACAAGGCTTGAATATGAACTGAGATTTCCCGTCGACAACGGTGAGGCAATAATAAAATTTGTATGTATCTCATCGGACTCAAATTTTAAGGCTTGATCGGATAGCTTCGAGTTTATGTTTCATTTTTCCAAGAAAATTGTGAGTTTATGTCCATAGCGGTTTTTACTTTTAGAAATTTGTTTCGTCGAAACTTAGCCTGACTATATATAAGGGAACATACGGTACTGTTTCAGCTTTACTGTGATACTCTAACGGCTATGTCCGTGGAAAATGAAAATAAATAAATTCAGGGTACTAAAAAATACCAACATAACGCAGATCAAACACGGAAAATCGAAGCATGATTCTGCGACAGTTGAAACTACCTTCAAAGATTTTCTGGGAGTGGTAGCGTCGATGGCCACTCAGCCCAACACAGTAAGATTATCAATTGCAAGCACAGTTGTTAACCTAGAGCTAAAACTGCTATAGCGAAATTAACTGTTTGCTGTAATGGTACCTGGCGCGCCCGTCTAGAAACTAAGCTAATTTACTCCGCTAAGCTCTTATGGTATATACCTTAAAGCCTGTTAGGATATGCTAAAAAGCCGAACAATATGAGCATGACAGAATGTCCTACTTTTTAACAATTTGTACGGACTGTTGTGTTTCTTAAAATTGCTTTACTGAACGCGTTTTGCTTGCACCACGGTGCTTTTCGGACAAAGACAGTGTGAAAAAATCGGCACATAGAAAAATGATTAGAACCTTGTCGCTACACACCTTATATATACTACTAAATTTTACAGCTCTAGGGTTCACTGTCCCCGCCGCACTATAACGCGCAGAATCATCGTTTTCCAGCTATGTTTAGGCCTCAAAGTTTTCCATTTCCTATTGTGTATCAAATATTAAAGTTGTACTCTCGGCTTTGACCACTTATATCAACGAGATATGAATACTCATAAGCCAAATTACTATAATTTAAAAGTTTTTGTCATTGTTGAATAATAATGTTTTCAATATTATTAGGCTGTGAATATTTTAAACTTTAACTCGTGTAGTTGTTCGGTGAAATTTAATGCAATACGCGCGTAGCGCACGTTTGGCTGCGTATTGTTATTCGTTCACTTTGCGAGGTGCCCAAGGTAATCCGCGGAACAGCGGTCAATCGACAAGATCAGCCAGGTAAATTCTGATAATTGGCTCGGTTTGAGTCGGCGCGCCAGCAGCAGTTTACTCAACGTTAGTCGAAATGAAAAATCACGAAGTAAAGTGTTAACGAGAATTAAGTAGACCGCTTGTGTAACCCTTTCACTTGCGCAGTTGCTCGGGTGAAACTTAAATACAACACGGCATAAGGACTAACTCAGTTCGTTGAGTAGCATATATTTGGCTGCGTGTTGCTATTTGCTTCCGTTGTGAGGAGCCTTAATTGAGTAATAACACCGTCGTACATCAGTGGTTACGAGCGTAACTGTAACGCAAACGGCTCGGGTTCGAGTCGTCGTAGCGGGAACAGTTTGTGTAACCGTAATCGAATGCAAATAAATTCATAAAATACAGGGTTAATAGACAAACTGACCAGAGATGGAACTCGCTCAATAGGTTACTGAGCCAAATGGGGCACTATTTTAGCTGGCTCCTGGGTCACTGGGGCAGTCGGGGAACTGGTCACTTGGTCACCACCTCGGTGTGTCACTGGGTCACTGGGTTGTCGGTCATAACCCAGTTGCACCTATGCTACGAATGTTGGGCGCCTTAAGCACTCTGATGCATTCCGCTGATAACTGTGAATGAATGTACCGTTGGACACCTGCCGTAAATGCCGTGTGCCGGCAAGATTGGCCCCCGAAAAGGCAGGGTTGTTACGAACGCCGTGAATTGAAACGATAGGCAGAAGAGTATTCTAGCCGGCCAGTGCACAAAGCAGCACATCATGTGCTGTGGTGCCACGTTTACCTAGTGATTTTTTATCGCAGTTATGAGCGATTTTAATCACAAAAATAGCAACGTTGTGCACAAAAATATCAATTGTGTGCACATGTTTCTCATTGAATTTTGCCCTTGTAATATCGATCTATGCCACGTTCCGAAACCATGTAAGTTTCATACTGTTGTTCAGCGGATTATACCACATATCCTATTGGGCTAGGGGAAAGCAGAACGTTTGCCAAGGCAACGCACCGAAGTTTAAGTCGAAAAATAGCGAGCGACGTACTCGAAACCAAACTTTGCTATAGCCAAGTGCTTAAGCCGACCCAAGTAAAGAATTTGTGAAAACTTCACTCTGCGTATATATAATGGCTATAAATCGTTACCGTAACTATATAACTCATTTTAAATTATTATAAAGAAAAAGGTAAAATAACTTTATAATTGTCAAAAATGATAGGAAACTAAAACGTTTTCTGCTAAAGAATAAATTCTTGTTCAATTGCCGTTTTATCAAAAGATCTTAGTCTACTACCGTTATATGAAAAAGAGATCAAAGGATGTGGACAAAACAAAAAAGCTACAGAAATTACACAATGCGCAAGCATTACGTTGTGGTTAAAATAGTACAAAGAACAGCGTTCAGAAATTACACACATCTGTAATTGCACCGAGGATGCAATTCGACAATGTCAGGTCATTTGATATCTTTGCAACCGTATATTCTCAAGCAACTTATCGTTATAAAAATTCATTTATTACATACTATGGAACGCTTGCAGAATGTCGAAACCTTTGCAAAACAGCTAAATCAACTCCAAGGACTTGCGTCGGGACTTGGCGTCCGAGAATCATCAGGAACACTGCTGAGTCGACGCTTTTTAAACAACTTCATCTGAGCGGACTATCCTCAAATATCACTCAATACATGAAAATACATTTTTCCATCTGTATCACGCATAATTTACTTAACTAATTTATTTCGGCATTCTCATTACATACGTATCAGTGGTTGGCAGAGATGGAACTGGGTCACCAGGTCACCTGATCACCGAATCAACTTCGAATCCCATCTGTGACCAAATCACATGGTTTGACTCGCTAAGCCGAAACGATTCTCTTCTGCACTGTACTCACACTAGCAGACCAGTTTTTTGCCGGTAATCTTTTTGCCTGTCAAGATTCACGCTCAAGCTGCTTAACATGATTACAAATCTACTTCCAAGACACAGCTAATGCTTAACTACGCTACGTTTAGCTCTAACACTTACCTACTTTTGTTAAATAACTGTAGTCTCCTGTTAAGGCCTTGACAGAAACGCAATTGTAATTAATCTGTAATACAAGTTTCTCAAGCAGATATTGAACTGTTTTCCAACACAGTTTCGTTTAAGAATTCACAGTATTGTTATACATTGACTGTGTTGGAAATGCCTTGTGACTTGATTACCTTAAACAAGTCACCGGTCATCAGGCCACCGGCTCACTACTACGGCTGGGTCACCAACAGGACGCCGGGTCATTATATGACCTGGTTCCATCTCTATTAGCTGGGTGAGTATCTAAGTTGTGTGTGAAAAATAAGAGATCAATAAACTTTAAATATGTGGATGTAATCTAATGAGAAGTGTCAGGCACTCGTATTCCAACGTATACGCAAACTGGTCAGTGAATATAACTGTAAAGCTGTAACATTTTGAAAAATATTAATTGTAAAAATTAATGTTAAATATGAAATGTATTAATTTCATAGGATAAGGTTACATAATGTATAAATACAAAAAATATAAAAAAAGACCAATAGCAAAAAATATATCAACAAGAAAATCAATACAGTAAAGATTAATTTAAAACAGTTAATCATAGGCAAAAAAAATTGAAGCTGTATAACATCATTGCCAGGTCGTCATATAAAGCGAGCAACAATGTTTTAGTGAAGATAAATACGAATTTAAACAGCAACACCGTATTACTATTGTCGTTTAATTAAGTTGAACAATTTTAAATGACAACTTCAATTAAAAAATTATTTTTCCAGACCTTAAGCGGCCTAAAAATGTGTGTTTAAAGGGTATATTAGAAAGGTAAAATTAAGACCGATAGTTACATCCAAATTATCTCCAGATAATGCGCATAAGAGAAATATAATACTTTGTATATGACACCACTTGATAATATAGTGCCATAATATAGTCGTTTTCCGCATATTCCACTACAATAATTGGTGAAGATACCGAAAGTTTCTTTATATAATCCTCACATAATTCTTGAGCAGCATACCGGCGATCACACTTAGTCAAAACTACTCCAGGTACCACTATGTTTTTGGCTTGGTGATTTTTAGCGTATCCGCCAAGTATATTTGCAGGTAGTATGTGATCCAGATATCATTGGAGATATTTGCCATCCTACAAGATTGTATGGACGGAACATAAGAGATACGAGGATGATAGCAGCCAAAAAATTTGACAACAGTATAAGCAACGGATAGCTTAACTGCTAGAAATTGCTTTGAGCGTTATAAAGGTTTAGCCAATATGCATTTATGCACGTCGCACAAACAGTGAATTGTTTTATTATTTTAAAAAATTGACGGCTTTCCTTAACATTTATAATTTTCTATAAATCAATACATTTCATAACAACTAATAGAACAGAGAAGTTTTGGTCGTTCGAAGTCTGTTGGTTTTTACATGTCAAAAACATTCAGAAAACCCTAGAACCACGAGACACTGTGTCAGACTATTGGTTTGCGCAATTTAATTATGTTATTAATAGAAAACGTGATTTTGAAGTTAACGAGATTGTTCACGAAATCACAGATCCAGACAGAAATGAATATTCTAACAGACCACCTTAAATTTTGCACAAGTTTGCTTCATCCACGCATCTATTCAGCCAGCAGCTTCCATAATTCATAACGCATAATTTATACGATGCGCAAAAAAGTTCGTGACACAGCATGGCTCTTTATCCTAACCATTAGTCCAAATCGACGATGCAGGTTTGAAACACAATACATTCTAAATACAGCGTAAGCGTGATCAGCAAAACGCTAGGTGACATCGTGCTACTATATTTTTTATATCACTATAAGTTACGCAATCGATACTGACACTTCACGATATTACGGCGTAATGTAATTTTGTTGCCTCTTTTAACAACAATTAAAATGACCTATAATAACAAATTAAAATCGAAACTAAATCAAATGCATTTTTGTAATTGTATATGCTCAGTTACGTGACAACTTGGTTGTCTAGCCGATTTCCAGTTGGCTATTACATATAATGCAAAGTTTTAAAGGACCAGATAGTTTCCCTATCAAAAAACCAAAGAATATGAAAGCTACTGTTTCCAACTACCGTTGAGCCTTTAGTGCACTAAATTCAAGATAAATATGCAATTTCGTACAAAATCACAACAGCATTATAGAAGCATAACCAATTATGCCATTTTGTCGCAAATATATGGTGATAGTCTATGACTACTATTAACTTTTGTCTATGTCCAAGCTGAAGTTTGTGACATCGAACGAACATGTTACTGCTCATTTCTGTACTATAATCTTAAGGCGACTAGTATAGTGGCAGTTTATTACATAGCTAGGCGTGAAGATTCTGCATCTGATTTTGCTTGTTGTTTTTCGTTTTTTCAAAACAGGATAACAAAAACGTCCAACAATTTTTAAGGAGTTTGGGAATCTGCCTACCTAGGAACTTAGTATGTAAATTTATAGCTAGATATTCTATGGAAATAAATTAGTTTTATTAGCCACTTAGCTTATTTTTCATTTCGACAAAGGCATCGGGCTGTGGCATTGTTTTCATATTTGTCAGGTCGTGTAGAAAAATCCTTATTAAAGAAGCATTTGATGATTTATGTGACAGAATCGGCGCATTGGAGTCTCTGCAAACTGAGATGCAGGCGTACGACAAGGATTAAATTGACGCAAGATTCATATCAAAAATACAAATTGGATAGCTAGTTGTTTCATGGCACCGTAGTAGTAGGGAAAATACGAGTTCTGGAATACTTATCGAACAACTGCGAGATTTTAGCAGAAATAACGATTAAAGGAACCTCTTGTCACGTGACTAGTCAAAAAAAGATATATTTACGTATAACTATATACGCAAAATGTACCCGTCCCTTGCAAACCTAATTTAAGCACAAGCTTCGATCCTAGTCCTTCAGTAATAGATGATGAATCACCCCGGAATGTTTTGTTAATGTTATAGTTTGTTAAAATCGGCATGCATTCGGTTACAGCTGTTACATGTTTTTGATCATGTCATAAAGGATGTATTTTATCTATTTAGATAGAGCTATGCCTAAGCCAACAACATGTACCTTGAAAAAATTAGTACCTAGTAGGGAGTCGAACTTATATAATGCAGTTAAATTTTAATAGATATGGTTGGACTATAGTTCAAAAGTTACCCGTTGATAGCTCTAACTGGAATTGAGAAGAATTGCCGAACCGACATTGGGAAAACAACGAATAAATTTGGTGTATTTCACGGAAGTTGATTTGGAATACCCAGATTACTCACATACAATGCATAGTGATAACCCACTTGCTCTAGATTCCATTAAATCATGAATCATATAATATCTTAATAGTGCCTTCATGTTTATGAAATATACACCCATAAAACTGGTTCCAATTCCTAAATATGACGTCAAATCTATTCGTACACGCAAAGAAATTAAAACTCTATACTAAGGGTTTCAAGGTAACGAAAATACATAGCACTATTAAATTCAATCACCGTGATTAGATGAAACCCTATATTCTGTTTGACACTGAAAATCGCAAAGAAGAAAATTACGAAAGTACTGTACAATTGCTAAATAATGCCAAGTTTGGAAAACCACGAAAATCGTTTGGACATCCGAAACTGTTCGAAAAAAGGTTCAGAGAGATTCGTGTCGAAGATTGGTTACAGTGGTACTACAATTTTCGATGGTTCGCTGTATAAATCAATGTACGCCTGATTTGTCACGATTATAATCTGCAAAATGTTAATTTACTAAATCAACTACAAGTACATCAAGGCTATCTAGCACCTTTAGATATGACGCCCCGCTGACTTTGTTATGATGAAAATGATGCGCATAAACTGACACTAAGGAGCATTTACAGTGACTATTTCAATGATCACTGTTTTCATTCCAAAAATGACTGATGAAAATGCTAGAAATGAAGAAACTGTTCGTATTCCCATGGAAAATTTTCTATGATAAAACCAAAAATAAGTATATTCTTAATGTGTGAATGGGTTGAAAAAGAGTGCTTCAGTAATACAGTCATAAATAAGACACTTTAATCAAAAATGAAAAGTTCCACAAGTGATCATACATTGCACCAGCCGGGATTCAAAACCCGGATGTCTAGCTTGCAAGACTAACGCACTACCATTACACCACAGGCCTCGATCACAGCGTGTTCAGCTACGCTATGTATGTTAGCGTAGTGAAATGCTACAAAAATATTTCCTGTTATAAACGTTAAATGTATATATTTGAACACTACAAGAGAGTAAAATTACATATTAATAGAAACAATAACTCCTGTTTGATATGGACATTGTGATATGAACTTGTTTGAAAATTTTGAATAATTGTGTTATAGGTGTTATAAAGATCAAAAATTCGATATAATAAAAATTCATAATCCGCCGGCAGGAAATGGCTTAATTAATACTAAGGAAATGGTTAATAATTTTGCTCAATTAATTGTGTTATAATTTAAACGTAGTGACACAAAACGTGAAACAAAGCTGGTTACAAAATGGTTTTTCTTTTGTTTTACAGCCATGCATCAAGATTACTAATAAAGGAAATGCATATTAGCCGCAAGCCACACTCAACGTTGCTGCAAGCAGAATTTAAAAGCAAATTATTCCATTATATTTTTTATTATCCATTGTTATTACACTGCAAACGGATATTAGTTACTGTGGATTTAATTGCATAACATATATATCTGCCATTGGGTCTACACCGTACAAGCACATACAGCCATTAATTCCAAAGCTGATAATGATGTTTTTGAACGAACACAGGAATGAAGTAAACACAGTTTGTGGTTAATTATGTTTTTGATTTATAATCAGCTTCACAGCACAAACAAGTCAACAGAAGACAGCCAAGAACGGTTTTTAATCTCGGAAGTAGGCTAAGGTATAAAAACTGAGAAAAGGCATATTTAGAAAATGCTAGGTATTCCAAGAATGTAAACTCATTCCCAAATAAATACGCAATCCGTGATAATTTTCTATAAAGAGATGTCGAACGAAAGCCGAAGCCGTTCAGCTTGATTTTTCGGGAGCGGAAGCGCCTGGGTACACCCATGTTGGCTAGTATTTTCTCAACAAATTGGGTTACCTAAATATGAAGACACGTCCGCTCCGAAAAATCAAGCTGTAACAGTAGAGGCGTATTAGCTAATGTATTATTATGTATTACATAGAACCACCCATACTCAGACAATTTTCACGGGTTGGAGAAAATATTTGATTTGCAAACAAATTTTAATGGAAATGTCCTGCGGTCACCTATATTGGGACTGTTTATCGGAAACATTTAAGAAACCAGTAAAAAACTGCAAGATCAGAATGAAGCCTGAACCAAAGATCATAGGACCTGCGAGATATACCATATTTTGGGTTACTTTAGTTGTTAGCTCACAAACTGAATGATTTATTCCACTACTAAATGATGCTACAGGAAAGCATATATTGCTCTATACGGTTTAGTTAAGAAACAACTGTATGATATGAGACAGTTTTTAGCATCTAATCAAACTTGTTAATCAATAGTCTAACCAAAAATCAATGGAAAATTTAACTTCAACCTGTTATAATCTGGCAAAAATATACAATAATTACAAAAGCCAGTAGCTAGCGCAGTAAATATTTTAATTACCCGGAATGTATTTTTTGCCAACAAATACGTTTCTGGGATATAATTAAAAAACACGTGTGGGTAGATATATATATTCAGACACGTAACACACTAAAGCAAAACGGTTAAATATAAAAGTATTAATAGTATAAGATATCAATACAACGTAATAATATATTCATTAAAACGCACACTAAGTACATAATACTGTAAGTACTAGTGAAGCTCACTTGCGAGCCAGAATTCGAGTGGTGAGAGCAATCCCCCCGAAGCGGAAGTGTGAAAAATATTTGCCACACAATATTCTTGACACTCCAAATGGGCTTGTCGGCCCATAAAACCCCATATCCGACACTAAAACCAACAATAAACACACATTCAGGTGTTTTTCCCACGACTTCTCACCAAAAATTTCGAAAACGTCATTTTTTATGTCAAGTATGAACCAGAAGTGTAAAAAATATTTTACCAACAATATTTTTAACACTTGCAATGAGATTATCTACCCAGAAAACCCCATATAAGACACTAAAAGCAACAAAAACACACATTTAGGTGCATTTCCCACGCTTTTCATCAAATATGAAATTTGGCGCCAACTATAAGCTTATAGACTCCAGATTGGGAAGTAGTTGAAAAACTTGTTATATATCATTAGAAAGCCCTGGTAAAGCTACATGGAATAGGCCTATTAGTTTGCGGATACCTCGTATACTTATTTTGAAAAGTCGCCAAAACTGGAGGGGTTGCCCGAAAAATGGTCCAAAATGACGTCATTTTGCCCTATAACTTTTCTCACGGCAAAAAATCAAAATTCACTACACCTAAATCGACCATTGCGGTTCGAATGAGCTAACTTGCATCAAAATCCGCCAACCGTTATCGAGATCCGGGTGCGACAGACACACCGACACACACTGACAAGACTTCCTCAACCCCCTCCAAAGCCAAAATTGAAACCTTCGTTCCACTCGAATTCAAATAGATGTAGCATGTCTTGCCATGTACTCAGACGCTTGCATGCATGGGTGTGTGGCGATTTTAAATGAGTGGAATAGCGGCAGTTTGAATGAAAAAAACTACCCGTGGATACAATTAATCATTAATGGTATCTGGCAGCAAATAAACCTAACGCTCGTTGTCAAGTGTTGTATTAACTGAGTTTGTCGTACAATGTATGTTTGCACGCCCGCTGTTTTTCGTTTGAAACATTCCTCAAATGACCGAAGAACAGCTTCCATATGGCGCAGCGGTTAGCGCACGTCACTTCCAATCATGCAAAGCGGAATAGAGTCCCGGCAACGAATTGTGGTTGACAAATCTTGCACGACACAGAAAATGATTCGATCGTTAAAATGTTAATGCACAACAAATAATGCTACAGAGAACTTTGTGATACCGCATGTAGTCGTGTAATTTGTGTATAATATATGAGAAACTCGTATACGCTATGTAACCATTTATTATCCAGAAAATTAGACAGTATTTTTAAATTAAAAAAATACATATAATATGGCCCGCAGGATCAAAGAGGATGCGAACGCTTACTGGACCAATATCGCAAGTAATCTACCCCATTGCAACCAAACCGGCGACTACGGAAAACTGTTCAGTCTGCCGAAAACATGATCGACAAACGGCAAACGACTGTTGACGTGATCAAAGATTACAGCTCGCAAAATACGTCTGACATTAACAGCTGGCTAGTTTGATAACTAATTGGACAGAACAGTTCACAATTTGCTGAATGTTTAAAGAACTGGACAAACCCCATCGGAGATGGCCAGCCCGGATCAGCAGCAAAATCCCTATCAGACAGTAATGAATATCTCCTACCGGATCTTGAAAATCAAAACAGCGATAAAATCGCTGAAAAATGGAAAGCGGCGGTAAAGACAGAATTGTACCCGAACTTTCCGAAGCTGATGGTCAACCCATTGTTGACGCTTTATAACAGCTTTTTAGAAATCTATGAAAATACAATAAAATTACAGGTGTTTAAAACACGGAGATTATAATACCTATCTTTAAGAAAGCCGACCGCACTGTGCGCGAACATTATAGAGGCATATCTTTGCACACTATTGCTTTAAAAATCTGGGAAGCTGCTGTTAGCTACGAACTTATTACAAATTCATCGAGATAAGTTCCGTGCAGGCAAATATTGTGTTGATCAAATATCAACGCTGCGCCAGATATTAGAGTTTTACCATAAATTCAGACAGCCATCAATCGCGACTTTTATAGATTTTAAGGTCGCTTTTGACTCCATTGATCGTCAGGGTCTTTATAACATTAGGGAAGCTGATGACATTTCGACGAAGCTACTAAGTATCATCGAAGAAATGTAAGGTAGCATGAGCAGC
This sequence comes from Trileptium ribeirensis, assembly GCA_030248225.1. NCBI lineage: Eukaryota > Metazoa > Nematoda > Enoplea > Enoplida > Thoracostomopsidae > Trileptium > Trileptium ribeirensis. Next base: position 80,408 of record JASANE010025480.1, on the reverse strand, counting down.
AAACTTGGGCGTACAACATTGCCCTGATGGTTTTACTATTCGCACAGGAGTTAGACAGGATCGATACAATCCCTGCCATTGTTTAACTATATTATTGATTGGGTTTAATAAATGGCACTATAAAATGTAATCTGCTGAATAGTATTTCGTACGCTGGCGACAAAGAGCTGCTAGTCGAGTCGGAAGTCAACATACAAGATTTCGTCAATCGACTCACTTTACAACGGCAGCGGGCTTGGCTCGGATTAACAACAAGTGAAAAAAAGACCACTGTTCTTTAATGCAGCTTCGCGCTGCTGAGAATAAAATTGAATGACGAAAAGGTAGCTAACGTCGACTCCTTCCGTTACCTTAGTTAATGGTAACAGGTTGTAGGTTCTTGCAGCCTTGATATTAGCAAGATTGCATTAAAGAAGTTTATGACACTTCCCTGCGCTCTAATGTTAACCCGTGTGTGATGAGAGCACGGGCGTTTTATACCTGACCCCCTCCAGTTTAATTCAAGCAATGCACCATGCACCATCCAGTTTTGGTGGGTCGGTTTATGAGCAGCTACTGGGTCAACCGACCCACCCAAAATGGGCGGGGTCAGAGCTACCCTAAAACTGGGTTATCCGAGCTACTGCTTGAAACTTGAGGGATCTGTGCAAGGCGACCCCAAACAAACTGGGGGAAGCGGGTCAGAGTTTAGGCCGAAAACACCGAGATACCAAAGACGGTGGACGTAGAGTGCAGGGAAGTGTCATACTTTTCTCTAATGTACTTCCATGGCTTAAGGCAAACAGTCACGACGGCTGCCACAGCCTAAGGATGACTGTCTCTACAGCGTGGCCCAAACATGAAACCGACATGATCACAAAAGTCAAAGTCTATAACAGACTGTTATACGCTTCGGAAACATAGTCCGTAAAATGTCACTGAAGTATTTTCCCGGCTGGAAATTGTTTAAGGAAAATAGCCGGAGTAACTAAGCGAGACCGGTTATCTCTTCAATCCGAACTGTATAATCAATATGAGCTGAATAACAGTGCTGCAGCAATTCTTAAGTAATTGCATGTCAGATGGCTCGGCCACATTCTCCGAATGGATGGGGATAATGATCGTCTTTCATCTTACAAGAGGAAAAGAAGATGCTGGTGGCTTCACATTACGGCGGATGGAAAAGACCTGGTGGCAGGGCAGTAGTGACGAGTGCGCAACGGGTAATAAAGATATGGGTCCTTTGTTCAAAGATGTCTCTTGGTGGAAATCGCGACAGGATCAAATGGCAATATTTTATCCTATGTCAGTATATATACTACAATAATATATATTCCATTGATATATACAATTGTACCGATGATAATAGTCGGTATTGTAATGTAGCCTATGACATGAGCTTGTTATAATAATATGCCACAAGTTATACCGTGGTTCTTGGTGCATTCAAAGATTTACATGCCTTGTTGTGTAGTTTGAGGTGAGTTCAAACTTTCAAATTTTCAAATTCCAAATAACAAAATTTAATCAAACTTTAAGCAACATTTAATCAAAATTTAGCTAAGAAGAAACGGTCAAATTATGAAGCTTTACGAAATCTTTAAGAACTTTTTTGCTTTATTTTGTTCCAGACATTACAAATTGCTTTGAAACAATTTGCTCTTTTGAGGCTTTGAAGATTTTTAAAAATTCTAACAAGTTAAAACTAAAATATGTAAAAAATAAAGAAAGAATTCCTCCAAAGTTTGATCAAATTTTGTAACTCATAAGCTCAAATAATGAGCTGAAAATTAGAATATGTAAAACCACATTTACTCAATGAAACTCGCACCATAGTACTTGTTTAACAAGTCATAACCATGCATAAAGACGCATCTGAATTCGCGAAAACCCGTGGTACAACAATTACTTTATATAATAGTATTATGTATATACATATAAATTTGTGTGCAGTAATACGATAACACGTACATTGCGAAATATATATCGTCCATATCAGTTTTTTACGTAATTGATTGTTATATACCCCAGTAGTTTGGTTTTTAACGAAACAACAGCACCAACAAAAAATTTTATTAGCAAAAACACAAACCGTTAAACACGGGGAGTCAGCGTAACGAGGTTTGCCATCAGGCGTTCAGATCGTTTGAGCAAGCAAAAATTGGGAAATACTTAGTTCAAGCTCGGCTACAACCTTATACAACTGACCTTAAATAAAATTTATAGTAAAAAGACAAATTTAGTGTCGTCTGATCGTCTTTTTTAACAAGTAGCAACAACAGCAGGTCACTGGCTTCGAGCAACCATCATCGACCACACGCTCTATTACAATAAATTTTGGTATCACGACCGACAAGGCAAATCGTTGAATGTACACGCAACAGGATTGGAACACGGCGCTCACTCGAGGAGCCATCATTAGCTCTACACATGCTCCTACAATTTGAAATTTATGTCTTCTGACCAACAAAAATATTACAGAACTGAACATAGATCTATATAGCTAACATTACGAAACAGTAAGCCTACGGTTAAACCGGTAAACATGCTGCATATGCGTCTGAAATGTAGAATATATTGATAAATATTTATTTAGTTATTGCTAAACATATTTTTTCAGCGCAGATATCCAACGAATTATGACGCCCGCCATGCGGAAAGCCTTTGAAATCATCGTTTATTGTCTGCAGGCTATCTTATACATGGAACAAATAAATGGTATACATATAATGTACAGACTGAAAAATAAAAAAATTATAACCAAACACACGATACTAGTCATCAGATAATTTTTTTTTTGCATTTAAAATATTTTTTATTGTTACGATTCATTCGACGTTACAGAACAGCGAAACGTGTTATTTACATAGGCCTCAAATTGATATCTAATCGATATAGAGATCCATGGGCAACGATACTGTGAGAGTTGGTCCACGTCATCTTTAGGTTTCAGGATGTTTAATTTTTAGAAAACAGACAGTGGCCAGCGGCGGTTTCGGGCTGTGGTAGCGACCTGACTAAGGCTTAAGCTTCGTATACGGGTTATATAGTCACCTTAGCTTAGGCTACGGATTAGGCTAGGTAGAACGAAAACAAGCCTAAGTAACCCTTAGGAAATGATGAAATGCAAACCATGCCGTTCTAGAAATACTAAGCCTAAGCCTTAGCATAAGTTAAGGTCCTTACATCAGACATATACTAAACCTAAGCCTGCCTCGGGGATGCCAATTACCGATAATCCATATCTATGCTATTTTTTTTTCAAAGTTTAGCGTGACATGCCTCAGGGTTACTTCGAGCCGAAAACGGCATAGCATGCAATTCACTTACGCTCCTACAAGTTACATTGGCTAGATGAGTTGCCCGTTAAATTTATTGATTCTCGTGAGATGTATCCCATTAGTTGCAATAGTTTCAAGCTGTGTTTTTTCGCAAGTTCTATGCGGTGTGATTTAAGAGTACATTTGTAATCTTCGGCTGATTTTATGGTTGACAGTATTCGATATCCCAAATCATGACGTAGGTGCTTCCAGTTGTTATAATAGGTTTGATATGGCAAACTCATGTAACTTCGTTTTCAGTGCGGAGGTTTTGAAAAAGCCCAAGCTATGCTTCGATATTATATAGCGCCTTTATTGCTTATTTCCGTTGTGTGTGCTGATAAATAGAATTTTAACGGACAAGAAAAAGCTTGTTTTGCATATGCAAATAAGGTGCGGTTTTATATGTCGTTAATCGTCCTTGTATTTCATTGCACTACACTTCTCGTGCACGTTTCTTTTAGCATATGCCTGCATTCTTGTTTTTTCCGTATTGGGAATATGATTCAGTCAAGGCGCATTCCGCAGGTTTCTCATAAGGGGCGATTCAAAGTTTCGTCGTTTTGTGCAGAGTTCCTTTCAAATTCGAAGCCTGAACTCTGCTCACCGACGTCTCAGAGCGCAGACGACGTTTGCTTCAAAAAGTGTCAAGAAATAACGTAATTTTTGCTTAAAAACCTCCCAAAGTGATAAGGGGTATCATTTAGGAAAGCTAAAGCTTACAGATTCATCAGTATACATGCATCTATTGTGGGCTTATTATTCAGGACCTACATTTTAATGTATTTCCCTATACCCAGCCAGTTGATTCTTATGTGTTTTCATAACTTCGTATGTTTTTACTTCGCAAGAGCTTGCTATTTGTTTTCATAGCTGTTACATAAACATTAATATATACAACTTTTCAAAACAAAATGTAGCCTTAGCTTTAGCCTAAGCTAAGGTCCTTATATGATTCATACAATAAGCCTAAACCTAAATCGGATGATGCCGCCCCCGACCACTGCTCCAAGCTGTTCTTTTTTGTAATATTATAACGCGCGCTCCTCACGGTTACTTGGGCTCGAATTAGTACTGGTAAAATACACCAACGTAGTAAAATATTTGGGCGAAAACTACTGTACAACTTGGGCAGTATCTTTACTTTGTAGAAAGAGTGAGTGCAAAAATCGACCAAGCGGTTATCTCTGATTTTCCGGCAAAATTTAATATCATGTAAAAGACCATGAAATATATTGAAAAATTGCACACTTTTACGTCGTTGCAAGTACGTTTTCTACACAACGCGTACTTGTATGTCCTACTACTGTTGTTTGTGTGGCAACTATGAAAACAAATAGTAAACTCTTGACATATTGCTTAATAACATTTTCCTGCAAATTTAGAGAGCAGCGCTGGCTCTATTTTTGAAAGTAAGAGCCAAAATATCTAAAAAAGCAGACAGTCAGCCAATTGAAGCAGTATCTTTCTCCCAGATATTTTATTCAAATTAGTGGATTTTATTTAATTAAATCGTATTTTTAAGTATTTTTGCTGATCTTTAAGAGCCCATCCTGTTTTCTAGAAAGTAAATGAGTAGCTCTAGATCGGGTTTTTCAAATCAGTCCCAATTATTTAAATCAATCAAACAATTCATGTTTAATAGAATTTTTCTCCCGAAAACTATGTCAAAGTTTGCGAATTTTCCTCATTAATTCGTATAATTTTTCCACATGAATGTTGTTGTCTTCGGTGTAGCCCAAATGTGAGAGCTAATTTTTGTCTTGTATTTTGACTGTAACATCGATTGAGAAATGGTGATCTATTAAATAAATCGATTTTAAGTTGTTTTAAAATTGTCAACTTCCCCGTAACATCCAATTTAGGAAGCATATAGTGTTAGTTTGTACATTTTTCTTCGTCTACGATTGCGCAGATGATACCTGTGGCACAGCAACAGGGTAGTCGAGCAGGTTAACCACCCCACCAATCCCTATATTTCGTATAGGGCTGAACAAGTTTGCATAGCATCAGCAGTGAGTCGAACTTGGATCTCCTAGATATGACACACAGTGCGGTAAGCCATCCGAGGCTGCAGAGCAATTGTTAGGATCCTTAAGAACAGCGTAAAGCGTGCGAATCAAAGAGTGCACACAAACATACCACGGCGATCATCCAAATGGAACTCGTCCAAAATGAAGCAAACGCTCAGTATCGGTAACCAAGTAAAACATGGTGCTGTATGAGACGGCACGTCACAAATGTGGTGATCTCCCGAAAGTCACGGAAACAGTCGTGATCAAATGGCGATACCATCTACATACGTGTTGTATGGACAACTGTGTAAAATATTGTAGGAACACATTTCTAGAGCTATGTTTCTCAGAACCCTCCTCGGGTACATGCTTTATCCGTCAAAATACAGTGACTTGTTTGTGGCTGAGCCTTCTATACATTCGCGATACGTCTCGTAGGAAGAAATATTTCAAGCTAATGGCAAAGCGTACATGGTAGCGCTGTGCTTTTAAACGGGGAAGCAGCTAGTTAATAAACATTGTGTTAGTAAATTGCAGAGAATAATAATGAAGAACTCCATCTAAGCCTATCGTGGCACCTAATATGATTATGTACTAATGCTACTGATACTTGTGATACAAATATTCATTATTCATAAACTGTCAACAGTTAAAATCTCAGTAGAAACACTTACCAAGTTTCCACGTCCATCGCTTTATTAATCACTGCGTGTATCTCAATGAACCATATGGATTAACACTCATTTTGGAACAAATAGTTTTTCGATATATGAAAAAATTTTAGCTATATGCAGTGTACAGATAAAGAGACGAGATTATGAAAAACATTTTAAAAGAGTAAATATCAGCAGAGGAACAATAGTGCGAGTCCAGTAAACGAACCGAGCGAACATAATTAAGAGCCAGGCTTGTATAAAACGGTCGTTTACAATAATTTGGGCCCTACAATTGTTCCAAGATGTGAAAAGCTTATGTAGGGTTTAATAGTTTTTCTGCTGACTAATCAACCGCGTAGCACTCACTTTTACAGATTTCTGCTGTATTTTTCCGATCCATTAAAAAGCTTTTTAAACATGGATATAATTTATCGCTGAAATACGGCTTGACCCATATCCTAATCCACTAATATTTCGATGCCTTCGACTTAGAATGTAATAACCTTGAAAAACTATGCAAAAGGAGTTCAACTTACTCCTAGCTAATTTTTGCAGATTCAAAGGTTAATATTTGTGTTTTTTGTCCCATTGGTTGACCTTTTCTTAACGGTATTTTGAGCTATAAGAATTACTGATTTCTAAACCAATAAGAAATTCAATTTAGCGTTTACCTCTTGCGGGGTTCCGGCGGGCCTCTGACAATGGCGGGTGCTCTCGTGGTTAAGTTTGATCCCGTGTTCGGGTGAAGGAAGTCATTAAAGGTAGGAGGGCAAATATTTTATATATCATATATTATACACAATATTATATCTTAAAATAAGGTATTATATATGTATATTATGTGCGTATTCACATTTGTTGTTATTTTTATACACGCCTGCGTCAGTATTACTGCATTCTACGACTAAGATGGAAAAATACCAAGTTAAAAATGCCAGAATTGCAGAAATTGCAGCTTACGTTGGCTAGAGATAAAATAAAATAAAAAATAAAAATAAATAAATAACAATAAAAAAACCAAAAAAAATCAAAAAATTTATGGCGCCAAACTTTCTGAGAGGGGATGCGGCCAATAGGTGTTAGCGGCCTGATATTAGGTTAAACATTCTCCGTCCCACCCACTTATAGCGCATAGATGAAATACGAATTTGTGTCATGTGTTAGCGGCCTGTCATGAGGGTAAACCTTATCCTTCCCCCAATTATAGCGCAAATATGCAATGCGAAATTGTGTCAAGTGTTAGCTGACTGACATGAGGGTAAACCTTCTGTCCCACTTTTAGCGCAAATATGCAATGCCAAAATTGTGTCAAGTGTTAGCGGACTGACATGAGGGTAAACCTTCTCCGTCCCCCCACTTATAGCGCAAATATGCAATGCGAAATTGTGTCAAGTGTTAGCGGACTGACATGAGGGTAAACCTTCTCCGTCCCCCCACTTATAGCGCAAATATGCAATGCAAAACTGTGTCAAGTTTTAGCGGCCTGACATGAGGGTAAACCTTCTCCGTCCCCCCACTTATAGCGCAAATATGCAATGCGAAATTGTGTCAAGTGTTAGCGGACTGACATGAGGGTAAACCTTCTCCGTCCCCCCACTTATAGCGCAAATATGCAATGCGAAAACTGTGTCAAGTGTTAGCGGCCTGACATGAGGGTAAACCTTCTCCGTCCCTCGACTATAGCGCAAATATGCAATGCGAAATTGTGTCAAGTGTTAGCAGCCTGATATGAAGGTAAATCTTTTCCGGACCCCACTTATAGCGCAAATACGCAATGCGAAATTGTGTCAAGTGTTAGCGCCCTCACATGAGGATAAACCTTCTCCGTCCCCCCCCCACTTATAGCGCAAATATGCAATGCGAAATTGTGTCAAGTGTTAGCAGCCTGATATGAAGGTAAATCTTTTCCGGACCCCACTTATAGCGCAAATACGCAATGCGAAATTGTGTCAAGTGTTAGCGCCCTCACATGAGGATAAACCTTCTCCGTCCCCCCACTTATAACGCAACCCGGTAAAATAGCAATGCGAAATTGTGTCAAATGTAGGTATCTGGTAAACTCCATGTTTGAAAATCGCTTCTGTGTGCGCCCAGATTTTGCATGGCTAGAATCTGTTATATTGAAAGCTAATATCTATTAAATTACTTTTAATCATGGTATTGATTAAATTAGATTTAGAAAAGGGATGTGTTTTATTAAGGACATGGAAGAGAATTAAAATACTTTATGGTTTTGATTTCATAAAACAATCTCAAACCACACTCAATTTTGAAAGAAATACACATTTGTTATAGTTTAATTCCAGGCTTTTGTGCGACGTACCTGTCTTGATTTCAGATGTACAATAAAAAAAGCATTAAAATTGTTAGGCTGCGCCTCAGTTTAAACGATTGATGAGCCCTAAACTAGGGTATAAAATCTGCCAATAACTATTAATGCATGTTTGAAACAAGGATCATGTTCATATGAAAACATGAAGATATATGAAATCATTTTTGATAGAAATTATGCAAACCATAAAATACACAACGTTGTAATATGTAATACCAAAGTCGACAATTTCAGACATCCTGAACCATAATGTTGGATTAAAAATTATAAGAGACCCCAGTAGGTTCTATGTGTTCAGGCCAGGGATGGCTAATGTCGGTGATGGCGTTAAGGTGTCGCAATTTGCCGTAACATATATATAATTGGTGGTGGCCTCTGGTCTCTTGGAAATGTAATCAGCAGGAGTCTAAATATGTTGGTCGTGTGTAGGAAGCAAGCACGATAATAATTAAAACTAGACAGATTTAAATTTAAATTTTATTAACACTTTAGGATCGTGAAAAGCAAACCCGGCATATTGTTGAAAAAGCTTAACCCAGCTTGTGTTCTCTTGGTTGCGCTGACCACCATCCGTGGGCGCAATTGTCGGGGTAATAGATGGAGTACCTCCCCCCCCCCCCCCGAAGTATGCGTACGGTGCAACCATGTAGATGGTCTCTAGAAAGAAACATAGATACACGAATTTCGCGCATACAGCCCAAAAACCTGCTGCACTTCTAGAAAAATCTTTTGGGTCGTAATTTAGATCTTAATTCCAGGCGTCTCTCTAAGTGTGATAAACCGCTGAACATTTATGAAGATTGCTGCTGCATCTGTTGAGTTTACTTAAACGCCAGGCAGCAGTAGATGAATAATCAATAGCCATAGTTACGCATGGTAATTCCATCGAATATATATTTAAAAATTCCGTGAAACATACTAAATAAATTGCAAACAAACTCAATTAACTGGCGCAGGTGCACAAAACTGTAATATTTAATTTGAAGTTACAATTGAACCTTATGTAAGATACGAGATAACCAAGCGCAGTAAGACTAGCTATTTACGAAGCACAAAAACTACTACTAGCCAAGAAAGTGACGTATGGCACAAGTAAGTAATGTAAGTTTTATTTTGCAGCTGTCAATGACTGCGTCTACATATCTTGCTAATGTAAACTGAAGAGATTACAGAACGCCATAGCTTATACAGCTGCACCTAGAGAACAGATGTTTGTGTCGATGCGTACAAAATATGTAGTATTTTCATAGCTTTGCCTTTTGCTCAACTCAAATTGAGCTAATGAGCTAATCAAATAATTTTGCTTCAATTCTACTCTTATAGCTGAAAAAAGATCAAACTGTTAATGTAACTACTCTGATCAGGCGCATATGAGCAAAAACACTCAAGATATAATTAATATTTTGAGACTTGAAGGCATTCTGCAATGTATGAGATGACAATATCAATTGTTATATGATGTTCTCTTGAGTAAGCGAGATACTCTTGTTTCCATGCAAAATTTACTTCTATGATAATCTGACTAGGCAAGCAAAATAATAGATAACTTAAGATTTTAAATTATGAACTTAGTTAACCTAATCTAAATAAAATTTTTTATAATTTACATGCTAAATTATATTAATCAAAAAACTAGCTGTGTATCTAATTTAAGCAAAATTACATAACTGTCAAGTAACTTAGAAGCTTGAAATGTGAATTTAATAAATTGTGTTTGTTGATAAAGCGTGGGCTGCCTAAATGATTGAATTATGCATGACGAGTATGAAAATAATTTTTAATTATCATATAATAACATGAGCTTTATTTTAAAACTGCTGAAATTGTCTAAACTATGTAATCAAAGCAAGCACTAAACATATCAAACTGTCTAGCCAACTGCAAAACCTAATGATTAAAATATTGCTAGCGAGGTCGATTATTCTTTAACGCTGCGTCTAGTACAGCGTTCCGAAACATTTGTTTTCTAAAAAAACAACGAAAATAAAAAGGTTCCAGAAAAACGCCTGAAAAAAAGACTTGTGCCAAGATCGAGCTGACTGATCAACATAGACTTACATCGTTGTGACAACGGAATATTACGCTCACCAGGCAAGATCAATATATTAAACCAAAGTGTAAACGACATCTCTGCTTTTAATGTGTTCAAACCAAAAAATACACAACGTTGTAATATGTAATACCAAAGTCGACAATTTCAGACATCCTGAACCATAATGTTGGATTAAAAATTATAAGAGACCCCAGTAGGTTCTATGTGTTCAGGCCAGGGATGGCTAATGTCGGTGATGGCGTTAAGGTGTCGCAATTTGCCGTAACATATATATAATTGGTGGTGGCCTCTGGTCTCTTGGAAATGTAATCAGCAGGAGTCTAAAGCATGTTGGTCGTGTGTAGGAAGCAAGCACGTATAGTGATTAAAACTAGACAGATTTAAATTTAAATTTTATTAACACTTTAGGATCGTGAAAAGCAAACCCGGCATATTGTTGAAAAAGCTTAACCCAGCTTGTGTTCTCTTGGTTGCGCTGACCACCATCCGTGGGCGCAATTGTCGGGGTAATAGATGGAGTACCTCCCCCCCCCCCCCGAAGTATGCGTACGGTGCAACCATGTAGATGGTCTCTAGAAAGAAACATAGATACACAATTTACGCACATACAGCCCAAAAACCTGCTGCACTTCTAGAAAAATCTTTTGGGTCGTAATTTAGATCTTAATTCCAGGCGTCTCTCTAAGTGTGATAAACCGCTGAACATTTATGAAGATTGCTGCTGCATCTGTTGAGTTTACTTAAACGCCAGGCAGCAGTAGATGAATAATCAATAGCCATAGTTACGCATGGTAATTCCATCGAATATATATTTAAAAATTCCGTGAAACATACTAAATGAATTGCAAACAAACTGAATTAACTGCGCCGAATTGCATAGTGAAATTTTACTTCTCGTCTCACATTGCCAGCTGTCAAAAATTTCCGAAACAGAGTGAACATGCCCAAAAAGTATACAAATTATTTTCCATAACGCTAATTATTAATAATATATATTTAATTATCTATTTTATGTCTTTATATATTTATTATATGTGTAGCAGCTCCTATATTTTAGTTGAGCACCTACAGTTATGCTGCTTTTAAAATACATATATAGTTCCAAGCATGCTGCATGAACATTTGAACTAAAAATGAATATATTCATTTTAAAAGTGAAGGTTTGAAGATGAAAGTATCTAAAATATCCATTTTATATGATTTTTCGAAATTTGATACCATTATATATTCTAAATTACAACTTAAAACGCTTTTGTAAAAGCCCAAATATGGCACCTCTTTGGCTAAGGATTTTATTCAAATGGATACTCAAAAATTTTTATTTGTCTTGCGCACAAAAACTGTTTCTCTGTCAACGTACCGATACCACACGCATGCGCAAGAAAACTCATTATTTTCATCAATACTGTCACACCGACACAATAACAAGAAAACGTCATGTTGTTGCTAGTTTTGCTTAAGCAAACTAATTATTTTACTGTCAACGTAACGTGCAACGTAGAACGAAGCGGCTATTTTTTGGTTTGAACACATTAAAAGCAGAGATGTCGTTTACACTTTGGTTTAATATATTGATCTTGCCTGGTGAGCGTAATATTCCGTTGTCACAACGATGTAAGTCTATGTTGATCAGTCAGCTCGATCTTGGCACAAGTCTTTTTTTCAGGCGTTTTTCTGGAACCTTTTTATTTTCGTTGTTTTTTTAGAAAACAAATGTTTCGGAACGCTGTACTAGACGCAGCGTTAAAGAATAATCGACCTCGCTAGCAATATTTTAATCATTAGGTTTTGCAGTTGGCTAGACAGTTTGATATGTTTAGTGCTTGCTTTGATTACATAGTTTAGACAATTTCAGCAGTTTTAAAATAAAGCTCATGTTATTATATGATAATTAAAAATTATTTTCATACTCGTCATGCATAATTCAATCATTTAGGCAGCCCACGCTTTATCAACAAACACAATTTATTAAATTCACATTTCAAGCTTCTAAGTTACTTGACAGTTATGTAATTTTGCTTAAATTAGATACACAGCTAGTTTTTTGATTAATATAATTTAGCATGTAAATTATAAAAAATTTTATTTAGATTAGGTTAACTAAGTTCATAATTTAATATTCTAATATTATTTTGCTTGCCTAGTCAGATTATCATAGAAGTAAATTTTGCATGGAAACAAGAGTATCTCGCTTACTAGAGAGAACATCATATAACAATTGATATTGTCATCTCATACATTGCAGAATGCCTTCAAGTCTCAAAATATTAATTATATCTTGAGTGTTTTTGCTCATATGCGCCTGATCAGAGTAGTTACATTAACAGTTTGATCTTTTTTTCAGCTATAAGAGTAGAATTGAAGCAAAATTATTTGATTAGCTCATTAGCTCAATTTGAGTTGAGCAAAAGGCAAAGCTATGAAAATACTACATATTTTGTACGCATCGACACAAACATCTGTTCTCTAGGTGCAGCTGTATAAGCTATGGCGTTCTGTAATCTCTTCAGTTTACATTAGCAAGATATGTAGACGCAGTCATTGACAGCTGCAAAATAAAACTTACATTACTTACTTGTGCCATACGTCACTTTCTTGGCTAGTAGTAGTTTTTGTGCTTCGTAAATAGCTAGTCTTACTGCGCTTGGTTATCTCGTATCTTACATAAGGTTCAATTGTAACTTCAAATTAAATATTACAGTTTTGTGCACCTGCGCCAGTTAATTGAGTTTGTTTGCAATTTATTTAGTATGTTTCACGGAATTTTTAAATATATATTCGATGGAATTACCATGCGTAACTATGGCTATTGATTATTCATCTACTGCTGCCTGGCGTTTAAGTAAACTCAACAGATGCAGCAGCAATCTTCATAAATGTTCAGCGGTTTATCACACTTAGAGAGACGCCTGGAATTAAGATCTAAATTACGACCCAAAAGATTTTTCTAAAAGTGCAGCAGGTTTTTGGGCTGTATGCGCGAAATTCGTGTATCTATGTTTTTTTCTAGAGAGCCATCTACATGGTTGCACCGTACGCATACTTCGGGGGGGGGGGGAGGTACCCTCCATCTACTACCCGACAATTGCGCCCACGGATGGTGGTCAGCGCAACCAAGAGAAACAACACAAGCTGGGTTAAGCTTTTTCAACAATATGCCGGGTTTGCTTTTCACGATCCTAAAGTGTTAATAAAATTTAAATTTAAATCTGTCTAGTTTTAATCACTATACGTGCTTGCTTCCTACACACGACCAACATGCTTTAGACTCCTGCTGATTACATTTCCAAGAGACCAGAGGCCACCACCAATTATATATATGTTACGGCAAATTGCGACACCTTAACGCCATCACCGACATTAGCCATCCCTGGCCTGAACACATAGAACCTACTGGGGTCTCTTATAATTTTTAATCCAACATTATGGTTCAGGATGTCTGAAATTGTCGACTTTGGTATTACATATTACAACGTTGTGTATTTTATGGTTTGCATAATTTCTATCAAAAATGATTTCATATATCTTCATGTTTTCATATGAACATGATCCTTGTTTCAAACATGCATTAATAGTTATTGGCAGATTTTATACCCTAGTTTAGGGCTCATCAATCGTTTAAACTGAGGCGCAGCCTAACAATTTTAATGCTTTTTTTATTGTACATCTGAAATCAAGACAGGTACGTCGCACAAAAGCCTGGAATTAAACTATAACAAATGTGTATTTCTTTCAAAATTGAGTGTGGTTTGAGATTGTTTTATGAAATCAAAACCATAAAGTATTTTAATTCTCTTCCATGTCCTTAATAAAACACATCCCTTTTCTAAATCTAATTTAATCAATACCATGATTAAAAGTAATTTAATAGATATTAGCTTTCAATATAACAGATTCTAGCCATGCAAAATCTGGGCGCACACAGAAGCGATTTTCAAACATGGAGTTTACCAGATACCTACATTTGACACAATTTCGCATTGCTATTTTACCGGGTTGCGTTATAAGTGGGGGGACGGAGAAGGTTTATCCTCATGTGAGGGCGCTAACACTTGACACAATTTCGCATTGCGTATTTGCGCTATAAGTGGGGTCCGGAAAAGATTTACCTTCATATCAGGCTGCTAACACTTGACACAATTTCGCATTGCATATTTGCGCTATAAGTGGGGGGGGGACGGAGAAGGTTTATCCTCATGTGAGGGCGCTAACACTTGACACAATTTCGCATTGCGTATTTGCGCTATAAGTGGGGTCCGGAAAAGATTTACCTTCATATCAGGCTGCTAACACTTGACACAATTTCGCATTGCATATTTGCGCTATAAGTGGGGGGACGGAGAAGGTTTACCCTCATGTCAGGCCGCTAACACTTGACACAGTTTCGCATTGCATATTTGCGCTATAAGTGGGGGGACGGAGAAGGTTTACCCTCATGTCAGTCCGCTAACACTTGACACAATTTCGCATTGCATATTTGCGCTATAAGTGGGGGGACGGAGAAGGTTTACCCTCATGTCAGGCCGCTAAAACTTGACACAGTTTTGCATTGCATATTTGCGCTATAAGTGGGGGGACGGAGAAGGTTTACCCTCATGTCAGTCCGCTAACACTTGACACAATTTCGCATTGCATATTTGCGCTATAAGTGGGGGGACGGAGAAGGTTTACCCTCATGTCAGTCCGCTAACACTTGACACAATTTCGCATTGCATATTTGCGCTAAAAGTGGGGGGACGGAGAAGGTTTACCCTCATGTCAGTCAGCTAACACTTGACACAATTTCGCATTGCATATTTGCGCTATAAGTGGGGGACGGAGAAGGTTTACCCTCATGTCAGGCCGCTAACACTTGACACAATTTCGTATTGCATATTTGCGCTATAAGTGGGGGGGACGGAGAAGGTTTACCCTCATATCAGGCCGCTAACACCTATTGGCCGCATCCCCTCTCCGAAAGTTTGGCGCCATAAATTTTTTGATTTTTTTTGGTTTTTTTATTGTTATTTATTTATTTTTATTTTTTATTTTATTTTATCTCTAGCCAACGTAAGCTGCAATTTCTGCAATTCTGGCATTTTTAACTTGGTATTTTTCCATCTTAGTCGTAGAATGCAGTAATACTGACGCAGGCGTGTATAAAAATAACAACAAATGTGAATACGCACATAATATACATATATAATACCTTATTTTAAGATATAATATTGTGTATAATATATGATATATAAAATATTTGCCCTCCTTAATGACTTCCTTCACCCGAACACGGGATCAAACTTAACCACGAGAGCACCCGCCATTGTCAGAGGCCCGCCGGAACCCCGCAAGAGGTAAACGCTAAATTGAATTTCTTATTGGTTTAGAAATCGAGTAATTCTTATAGCTCAAAATACCGTTAAGAAAAGGTCAACCAATGGAGACAAAAAACACAAATATTAACCTTTGAATCTGCAAAAATTAGCTAGGAGTAAGTTAATTTGAACTCCTTTTTGCATAGTTTTTCAAGGTTATTACATTCTAAGTCGAAGGCATCGAAATATTAGTGGATTAGGATATGGGTCAAGCCGTATTTCAGCGATAAATTATATCCATGTTTAAAAAGCTTTTTAATGGATCGGAAAAATACAGCAGAAATCTGTAAAAGTGAGTGCTACGCGGTTGATTAGTCAGCAGAAAAACTATTAAACCCTACATAAGCTTTTCACATCTTGGAACAATTGTAGGGCCCAAATTATTGTAAACGACCGTTTTATACAAGCCTGGCTCTTAATTATGTTCGCTCGGTTCGTTTACTGGACTCGCACTATTGTTCCTCTGCTGATATTTACTCTTTTAAAATGTTTTTCATAATCTCGTCTCTTTATCTGTACACTGCATATAGCTAAAATTTTTTCATATATCGAAAAACTATTTGTTCCAAAATGAGTGTTAATCCATATAGGTTCATCACAGTCACTGAGATACACGCAGTGATTAATAAAGCGATGGACGTGGGAACTTGAGTAAGTGTTTCTACTGAGATTTTAATTGTTGACAGTTTATGAATAATGAATATTTGTATCACAAGTATCAGTAGCATTAGTACATAATTATATTAGGTGCCACGATAGGCTTAGATGGAGTTCTTCATTATTATTCTCTGCAATTTACTAACACAATGTTTATTAACTAGCTGCTTCCCCGTTTAAAAGCACAGCGCTACCATGTACGCTTTGCCATTAGCTTGAAATATTTCTTCCTACGAGACGTATCGCGAATGTACAGAGGCTCAGCCACAAACAAGTCACTGTATTTTGACGGATAAAGCATGTACCCGAGGAGGGTTCTGAGAAACATAGCTCTAGAAATGTGTTCCTACAATATTTTACACAGTTGTCCATACAACACGTATGTAAATGGTATCGCCATTTGATCACGACTGTTTCCGTGACTTTCGGGAGATCACCACATTTGTGACGTGCCGTCTCATACAGCACCATGTTTTACTTGGTTACCGATACTGAGCGTTTGCTTCATTTTGGACGAGTTCCATTTGGATGATCGCCGTGGTATGTTTGTGTGCACTCTTTGATTCGCACGCTTTACGCTGTTCTTAAGGATCCTAACAATTGCTCTGCAGCCTCGGATGGCTTACGCACTGTGTGTTCATATCTAGGAGATCCAAGTTCGACTCACTGCTATGCTATGCAAACTTGTTCAGCCCTATACGAAATATAGGGATTGGTGGGGTGGTTAACCTGCTCGACTACCCTGTTGCTGTGCACAGGTATCATCTGCGCAATCGTAGACGAAGAAAAATGTACAAACTAACACTATATGCTTCCTAAATTGGATGTTACGGGGAAGTTGACAATTTAAAACAACTTAAAATCGATTTATTTAATAGATCACCATTTCTCAATCGATGTTACAGTCAAAATACAAGACAAAAATTAGCTCTCACATTTGGGCTACACCGAAGACAACAACATTCATGTGGAAAAATTATACGAATTAATGAGGAAAATTCGCAAACTTTGACATAGTTTTCGGGAGAAAAATTCTATTAAACATGAATTGTTTGATTGATTTAAATAATTGGGACTGATTTGAAAAACCCGATCTAGAGCTACTCATTTACTTTCTAGAAAACAGGATGGGCTCTTAAAGATCAGCAAAAATACTTAAAAATACGATTTAATTAAATAAAATCCACTAATTTGAATAAAATATCTGGGAGAAAGATACTGCTTCAATTGGCTGACTGTCTGCTTTTTTAGATATTTTGGCTCTACTTTCAAAAATAGAGCCAGCGCTGCTCTCTAAATTTGCAGGAAAATGTTATTAAGCAATATGTCAAGAGTTTACTATTTGTTTTCATAGTTGCCACACAAACAACAGTAGTAGGACATACAAGTACGCGTTGTGTAGAAAACGTACTTGCAACGACTAAAAGTGTGCAATTTTTCAATATATTTCATGGTCTTTTACATGATATTAAATTTTGCCGGAAAATCAGAGATAACCGCTTGGTCGATTTTTGCACTCAATTTTCTACAAAAGTAAAGATACTGCCCAAGTTGTACAGTAGTTTTCGCCCAAATATTTTACTACGTTGGTGTATTTTACCATACTAATTCGAGCCCAAGTAACCGTGAGGAGCGCGCGTTATAATATTACAAAAAAGAACAGCTTGGAGCAGTGGTCGGGGGCGGCATCATCCGATTTAGGTTTAGGCTTATTGTATGAATCATATAAGGACCTTAGCTTAGGCTAAAGCTAAGGCTACATTTTGTTTTGAAAAGTTGTATATATTAATGTTTATGTAACAGCTATGAAAACAAATAGCAAGCTCTTGCGAAGTAAAAACATACGAAGTTATGAAAACACATAAGAATCAACTGGCTGGGTATAGGGAAATACATTAAAATGTAGGTCCTGAATAATAAGCCCACAATAGATGCTGTAGTACCGATGAATCTGTAAGCTTTAGTTTTCCTAAATGATACCCCTTATCACTTTGGGAGGTTTTTAAGCAAAAATTACGTTATTTCTTGACACTTTTTGAAGCAAACGTCGTCTGCGCTCTGAGACGTCGGTGAGCAGAGTTCAGGCTTCGAGAATTTGAAAGGAACTCTGCACAAAACGACGAAACTTGGAGAATCGCCCTTTATGAGAAACCTGCGGAATGCGCCTTGACTGAATCATATTCCCAATACGGAAAAAACAAGAATGCAGGCATATGCTAAAAGAAACGTGCACGAGAAGTGTAGTGCAATGAAATACAAGGACGATTAACGACATATAAAACCGCACCTTATTTGCATATGCAAAACAAGCTTTTTCTTGTCCGTTAAAATTCTATTTATCAGCACACACAACGGAAATAAGCAATAAAGGCGCTATATAATATCGAAGCATAGCTTGGGCTTTTTCAAAACCTCCGCACTGAAAACGAAGTTACATGAGTTTGCCATATCAAACCTATTATAACAACTGGAAGCACCTACGTCATGATTTGGGATATCGAATACTGTCAACCATAAAATCAGCCGAAGATTACAAATGTACTCTTAAATCACACCGCATAGAACTTGCGAAAAAACACAGCTTGAAATTATTGCAACTAATGGGATACATCTCACGAGAATCAATAAATTTAACGGGCAACTCATCTAGCCAATGTAACTTGTAGGAGCGTAAGTGAATTGCATGCTATGCCGTTTTCGGCTCAAGTAACCCTGAGGGGCGTTACGCCAAACTTTGAAAAAAGAATAGCATAGAGATGGATTCGGGAATTGGCATCCCCGAGGCAGGCTTAGGTTTAGTATATGTCTGATGTAAGGACCTTAACTTATGCTAAGGCTTAGGCTTAGTATTTCTAGAACGGCATGGCTTGCATTTTATTTATTCCCTAAGGGTTACTTAGGCTCTGTTTTCGTTCTACCTAGCCTAATCCGTAGCCTAAGCTAAGGTGACTATATAACCCATATACTAAGCTTAAGCCTTAGTCAGGTCGCTACCACAGCCCGAAACCGCCGCTCGCCACTGTTCGTTTTCTAAAAATTAAACATCCTGAAACCTAAAGATGACGTGGACCAACTCTCACAGTATCGTTGCCCATGGATCTCTATATCGATTAGATATCAATTTGAGGCCATGTAAATAACACGTTTCGCTGTTCTGTAACGTCTCAATGAATCGTAACAATAAAAATATTTTAAATGCAAAAAAAAAATTATCTGATCCCTACAATCGCGTCTTTGGTTATAATTTTTTTATTTTTCAGTTTGTACATTATTAAGAATACCATCTATCTGTTCCACGTAGAAGATAGCTGCAGACAATAAACGATGATTTCAAAGGCTTTCCGCATGGCGGGCGTCATAATTCGTTGGATATCTGCGCTGAAAAAATATGTTTAGCAATAACTAAATAAATATTTCTCAATATATTCTACATTTTATACGCAGATGCAGCATGTTTACCGGTTTAACCGTAGGCTTATGTTTCGTAATGTTAGCTATATAGATCTATGTTCAGTTCTGTAATATTTTTGTTGGTCAGAAGACATAAATTTCAAATTGTAGGAGCATGTGTAGAGCTAATGATGGCTCCTCGAAGTGAGCGCCGTGTTCCAATCCTGTTGCGTGTACATTTAACTATTTGCCTTGTCGGTCGAGAGACCAAAATTTATTGTAATAGAGCGTGTGGTTGATGATGGTTGCTCGAAGTGAGTGACCTGCTGTTGTTGCTACCTGTTAAAAAAGACGATCAGACGACACAAATTTGTCTTTTTACTATAAATTTTATTTAAGGTCAGTTGTATAAGGTCTGAGCCCGAGCTTGAACTAAGTATTTCCTAATTTTTGCTTGCTCTAACGATCTGAACGCCTGATGCAAACCTCGTTACGCTGACTCCCCGTGTTTAACGGTTTGTGTTTTTGCTAATAAAATTTTTTGTTGGTGCTGTTGTTTCGTTAAAAACCAAACTACTGGGTATACAACAACAATCAATTACGTAAAAAACTGATATGGACGATATATATTTCGCAATGTACGTGTTATCGTATTACTGCACACAAATTTATATGTATATACATAATACTATTATATAAGTAATTGTTGTACCATGGGTTTTCGCGAATTCAGATGTCTTTATGCATGGTTATGACTTGTTAAACAAGTACTATGGTGCGAGTTTCATTGAGTAAATGTGGTTTTACATATTCGAATTTTCAGCTCATTATTTGAGCTTATGAGTTACAAAATTTGATCAAACTTTGGAGGAATTCTTTCTTTATTTTTTACATATTTTAGTTTTAACTTGTTAGAATTTTTAAAAATCTTCAAAGCCTCAAGAGCAAATTGTTTCAAAGCAATTTGTAATGTCTGGAACAAAATAAAGCAAAAAAGTGCATTTAGATTTTGAAGCTTCATAATTTGACCGTTTCTTCTTAGCTAAATTTTGATTAAATGTTGCTTAAAGTTTGATTAAATTTTGTTATTTGGAATTGAAAATTTGAAAGTTTGAACTCACCTTAAACTACACACCAGGGCATGTAAATCTTTGAATGCACCAAGAACCACGGTATAACTTGTGGCATATTATTATAGCAAGCTCATGTCATAGGCTACATTACAATACCGACTATATCATCGGTACAATATATATCAATGGATATATATTATTGTAGTATATATACTGACATAGGATAAAATATTGCCATTTGATCCTGTCGCCATTTCCACCAAGAGACATCTTTGAACAAAGGACCCATATCTTTATTAATCTGTTGCGCACTCGTCACTACTGCCCTGCCACGAGGTCTTTTCCATCCGCCAGAATGTGAAGCCACCAGCATCTTCTTTTCTCCTTTGTAAGATGAAAGACGATCATTATCCCCATCCATTCGGAGAATGTGGCCGAGCCATCTGACATGCAATTACTTAAGAATTGCTGCAGCACTGTTATTCAGCTCATATTGATTATACAGTTCGGATTGAAGATATGGTCTCGCTTAGTTACTCCGGCTATTTTCCTTAAACAATTTCCAGCCGGGAAATATCAGTGCATTTTACGGACTATGTTTCCGAAGCGTATAACAGTCTGTTATAGACTTTGACTTTTGTGATCATGTCGGTTTCACGTTTGGGCCACGCTGTAGAGACAGTCATCCTTAGGCTGTGGCAGCCGTCGTGACGCGTTTGCTAATATCAAGAGTACATTAGAGAAAAGTATGACACTTCCCTGCACTCTAATGTTGACCCGTCTTTGGTATCTCGGGCGTTTTCGGCCTAAACCTCTACCCGCTTCCCCCAGTTTGTTTGGGGTCGCCTTGCACAGATCCCTCAGTTTCAAGCAGTAGCTCGGATAACCCAGTTTTAGGGGTAGCTCTGACCCCGCCCAGTTGGGGTGGGTCGGTTGACCCAGTAGCTGCTCATAAACCGACCCCCCCAAAACTGGATGGTGCATCTGTGCACGGCGACTCCCCAAAAAACTGGAGGGGGTCAGGTATAAAACGCCCGCGTCATCACACACGGGTTAACATTAGAGCGCAGGGAAGTGTCATAAACTTCTTTAATGCAATCTTGCTAATATCAAGGCTGCAAGAACCGCAACCTGTTACCATTAACTAAGGTAACGGAAGGAGTCGACGTTAGCTACCTTTTCGTCATTCAATTTTATTCTCAGCAGCGCGAAGCTGCATTAAAGAACAGTGGTCTTTTTTGCACTTATTGTTAATCCAAGCCAAGCCCGCTGCCGTTGTAAAGTGAGTCGATTGACGAACTCTTGTATGTTGACTTCCGACTCGACTAGCAGCTCTTTGTCGCCAGCGTACGAAATACTATTCAGCAGATTAGATTTTATAGTGCCATTTATTAAACCCAATCAATAATATAGTTAAACAATGGCAGGGATTGTATTGATCCCTGTCTAACTCCTGTGCGAATAGTAAAACCATCAGGGCAATGTTGTACGCCCAACTTTGCTGCTCATGCTACCTTACATTTCTTTGATGATACTTAGTAGCTTCGGCGAAATGCCATCATCATCCATTATGTTATAAAGACCCTGACGATCAACGGAGTCAAAAGCTACCTTAAAATCTATAAAAGTCGCGATTGATGGCTGTCTGAATTTATGGTAAAACTCTAATATCTGGCGAAGCGTTGATATTTGATCAACACAATATTTGCCTGCACGGAACTTATCTCGATGGACTTTGAATAAGTTCACTACGACAGCTTCCGAGATTTTTAAAGCAATAGTGTGCAAAGATATGCCTCTATAGTTTTCGCGCACAGTGCGGTCGGCTTTCTTAAAGATAGGTATTATAATCTCCGTGTTCTAAACACCTGTAATTTTATTGTATTTTCATATATTTCTAAAAAGCTGTTATAAAGCGTCAACAATGGGTTGACCATCAGCTTCGAAAACTTCGGGTACAATTCCGTCTTCACCCGCTGCTTTTCCATTTTTCAGCGATTTTATCGCTGTTTTGATTTCAAGATCCGGTAGGAGATATTCATTACTGTCTGCAGAATACATTCCGCGCCATCCGGGCTCGCCATCTCCGATGGGTTTGTCCAGTTCTTTAACATTCAACAAATTTGTGAACTGTTCTGTCCAATTAGTTATCCAAGTTAGCCAGCTGTTAATGTCAGACGTATTTTGCGAGCTGTAATCTTTGATCACGTCAACAGTCGTTTGCCGTTTGTCGATCACGTTTTCGGCAGACTGAACAGTTTTCCGTAGTCGCCGGTTTGGTTGCAATGGGGTAGATTACTTGCGATATTGGTCCAGTAAGCGTTCGCATCCTCTTTGATCCTGCGGGCCATATTATATGTATTTTTTTAATTTAAAAATACTGTCTAATTTTCTGGATAATAAATGGTTACATAGCGTATACGAGTTTCTATATATTATACACAAATTACACGACTACATGCGGTATCACAAGTTTCTTGTAGCATTATTTGTTGTGCATTAACATTTTAACGATCGAATCATTTTCTGTGTCGTGCAATATTTGTCAACCACAATTCGTTGCCGGGACTCTATTCCGCTTTGCATGATTGCAAGTGACGTGCGCTAACCGCTGCGCCATATGGAAGCTGTTCTTCGGTCATTTGAGGAATGTTTCAAACGAAAAACAGCGGGCGTGCAAACATACATTGTACGACAAACTCAGTTAACACAACACTGAACAACGAGCGTTAGGTTTATTTGCTGCCAGATACCATTAATGATTAATTGTATCCACGGGTAGTTTTTTTCATTCAAACTGCCGCTATTCCACTCATTTAAAATCGCCACACACCCATGCATGCAAGCGTCTGAGTACATGGCAAGACATGCTACATCTATTTGAATTCGAGTGGAACGAGAATTTTCAATTTTGGCTCTGGAGGGGGGTTGAGGAGGTCCTGTCTGTGTGTGTGCCTGTGTGTCGCACCTGGATCTCGATAACGGTTGGCGGATTTTGATGCAAGGTATCTCATTTGAACCGCAATGGTCGATTTAGGTGTAGTGACGGGGCCCGATTTTTGAATTTTTGCCGTGAGAAAAGTTATGGGGCAAAATGACGTCATTTTGGCTCATTTTTCGGGCAACCCCTGCAGTTTTAGCGACTTTTCTCAATAAGTACACGAGTTATCCGCAAACTAATAGGCCTATTCAATGTAGCTTTACCAGGGCTTTCCAATGATATATTACAAGTTTTTCAGCTACTTCCCAATCTGGAGTCTATAAGCTTATAGTTGGCGCCAAATTTCATATTTGATGAAAAGCGTTGGAAATACACCTAAATGTGTGTTTTTCGTTGCTTTTAGTGTCTTATATGGGGTTTTCTGGGCAGATAAACTCATTGCAAGTGTTAAAATATTGGTGGGCAAATATTTTTTACACTTCTGGTTCATACTTGGCATAAAAAAATGACGTTTTCGAAATTTTTGTTGAGAAGTCATGGGAAAAGCACCTGAATGTGCGTTTATTGTTGGTTTTAGTGTCGGATATGTGATTTTCTGGGCCGACAAGCCCATTGCGAGCGTGAAAAATATTGTGTGGCAAATATTTTTCACACTTCTGCTTCGGGGGATTGTTCTCACCACTCGAATTCTGGCTCGCAAGCGAGCTTCACTAGTACTTACAGTATTATGTACTTAGTGTGCGTTTTAATGAATATATTATTACGTTGTATTGATATCGTCAGACTATTAATACTTTTAGATTTAACCGTTTTGCTTTAGTGTGTTACGTGTCTGAATATATATATCTACCCACACGTGTTTTTTAATTATATCCCAGAAACGTATTTGTTGGCAAAAAATACATTCCGGGTAATTAAAATATTTACTGCGCTAGCTACTGGCTTTTGTAATTATTGTATATTTTTGCCAGATTATAACAGGTTGAAGTTAAATTTTCCATTGATTTTTGGTTAGACTATTGATTAACAAGTTTGATTAGATGCTAAAAACTGTCTCATATCATACAGTTGTTTCTTAACTAAACCGTATAGAGCAATATATGCTTTCCTGTAGCATCATTTAGTAGTGGAATAAATCATTCAGTTTGTGAGCTAACAACTAAAGTAACCCAAAATATGGTATATCTCGCAGGTCCTATGATCTTTGGTTCGAGCTCCATTCTGATCTTGCAGTTTTTTACTGGTTTCTTAAATGTTTCCGATAAACAGTCCTATATAGGTGACCGCAGGACATTTCCATTAAAATTTGTTTGCAAATCAAATATTTTCTGCAATTCTTAAAAATTGTCTGAGAATGGGTGGTCCTATGAATACATAATAATACATTAGCTAATACGCCTCTACTGTTACAGCTGGATTTGAGCGGACGTGTCTTCATATTTAGGTAACCCAATTTGTTGAGAAAATACTAGCCAACATGGGTGTACCCAGGCGCTTCCGCTCCCGAAAAATCAAGCTGAACGGCTTCGGCTTTCGTTCGACATCTCTTTATAGAAAATTATCACGGATTGCGTATTTATTTGGGAATGAGTTTACATTCTTGGAATACCTAGCATTTTCTAAATATGCCTTTTCTCAGTTTTTATACCTTAGCCTACTTCCCGAGATTAAAAACCGTTCTTGGCTGTCTTCTGTTGACTTGTTTGTGCTGTGAAGCTGATTCTGGATCAAAACATAATTAACCACAAACTGTGTTTACTTCATTCCTGTGTTCGTTCGAAAACTTGATTTACAGCTTTGGAATTAATGGCTGTATGTGCTTGTACGGTGTAGACCCAATGGCAGATATATATGTTATGCAATTAAATCCACAGTAACTAATATCCGTTTGCAGTGTAATAACAATGGATAATAAAAAATATAATGGAATAATTTGCTTTTAAATTCTGCTTGCAGCAACGTTGAGTGTGGCTTGCGGCTAATATGCATTTCCTTTATTAGTAATCTTGATGCATGGCTGTAAAACAAAAGAAAAACCATTTTGTAACCGGCTTTGTCTCACGTTTTGTGTCACTACGTTTAAATTATAACACAATTAATTGAGCAAAATTATTAACCATTTCCTTAGTATTAATTAAGCCATTTCCTGCCGGCGGATTATGAATTTTTATTATATCGAATTTTTGATCTTTATAACACCTATAACACAATTATTCAAAATTTTCAAACAAGTCATATCACAATGTCCATATCAAACAGGAGTTATTGTTTCTATTAATATGTAATTTTACTCTCTTGTAGTGTTCAAATATATACATTTAACGTTTATAACAGGAAATATTTTTGTAGCATTTCACTACGCTAACATACATAGCGTAGCTGAACACGCTGTGATCGAGGCCTGTGGTGTAATGGTAGTGCGTTAGTCTTGCAAGCTAGACATCCGGGTTTGAATCCCGGCTGGTGCAATGTATGATCACTTGTGGAACTTTTCATTTTTGATTAAAGTGTCTTATTTATGACTGTATTACTGAAGCACTCTTTTTCAACCCATTCACACATTAAGGAATACATTTATTTTGGTTTTATCATAGAAAATTTTCCATGGGAATACGAACAGTTTCTTCATTTCTAGCATTTCATCAGTCATTTTTTGGAATGAAAACAGTGATCATTGAAATAGTCACTGTAAATGCTCCTTCATGTCAGTTTATGCATCATTTACATCATAGCAGAGAGTGGGGGCATCATCTAGCAGTCCTAGATAGCCTTGATGTACTTGTAGTTGATTTCGTAGATTAACATTTTGCAGATTATAATCGTGACAAATCAGGCGTACATTGATTTATACAGCGAACCATCGAAAATTGTAGTACCACTGTAACCAATCTTCGACACAAATTTCTGAACCTTTTTCGGACAGTTTCGGATGTCCAAACGATTTTCGTGGTTTTCCAAACTTGGCATTATTTAGCAATTGTACAGTACTTTCGTAATTTTCTTCTTTGCGATTTTCAGTGTCAAACAGAATATAGGGTTTCATCTAATCACGGTGATTGAATTTAATAGTGCTATGTATTTTAGTTACCTTGAAACCCTTAGTATAGAGTTTTAATTTCTTTGCGTGTACAATAGATTTAACCTCATATTTAGGAATTGGAACCAGTTTTATGGGTGTATATTTCATAAACATGAAGGCACTATTGAGATATTATATGGTAGTCAATTTTAATGGAATCTAGAGCAAGTGGGTTATCACTATGCATTGTATGTGAGTAATCTGGGTATTCCAAATCAACTTCCGTGAAATACACCAAATTTATTCGTTGTTTTCCCAATGTCGGTTCGGCAATTCTTCTCAATCCAGTTAGAGCTATCAACGGGTAACTTTTGAACTACCGTCCAACCATATCTATTAAAATACAACTGCATTATATAGTTCGACTCCCTACTCGGTACTAATTTTTTCAAGGTACATGTTGTTGGCTTAGGCATAGCTCTGTGAAATCAATAAAATACCTCCTTTATGACATGATCAAAAACATGTAACAGCTGTAACCGAATGCATGCCGATTTTAACAAACTATAACATTAACAAAACATTCCGGGGTGATTCATCATCTATTACTGAAGGATTAGGATGGAAGTTTGTGTATAAATTGAGTTTGCAAGGGACGGGTACATTTACATATATAGTTATACGTAAATATATCTATTTTTGACTAGTCACGTGACAAGAGGTCCCTTTAATCGTTATTTCTGCTAAAATTTGGCAGTTTATCAATCAGTGTTCCGGAACTCGTATTTCCCTACTACTACGGTGCCATGAAACAACTAGCTCTGCAGATTATATTTTGATATGAATCTTGCGTCAATTTAATCCTTGTCGTACGCCTGCGTATCAGTTGCAGAGACTCCAATGCGCGGATTCGGTGACATAAATCGTCAATGCTCTAATAGGATTTTATTACACAACCTGACAAATATGAAAACAATGCCACAGCCCGATGCCTGTGTCAAAATGAAAAATAAGCTAAGTGGCTAATAAAATAATTATTTCCATAGAATATCTAGCTATAAATTTACATACTAAGTTCCTAGGTCGGCGGATTCCCAAACTCCTTAAAAATTGTTGGACATTTATGATATTTGAAAAAACGAAAAACAACAAGCAAAATCAGATGCAGAATCTTCACGCCTAGCTATGTAATAAATAGCCACTATACTAGTCGCCTTAAGATTATAGTACAGAAATGAGCAGTAACATGTTCGTTCGATGTCACAAACTTCAGCTTGGACATAGACAAAAGTTAATAGTAATAGGTCACCATATATTTGCGACAAAATAGCATAATAGATTATGCTTCTATAATGCTGTTGTGATTTTGTACGAAATTGCGTATTTATCTTGAATTTAGTGCACTAAAGGCTCAACGGTAGTTGGAAACAGTAGCTTTCATATCTTTGGTTTTTTGATAGGGAAACTATCTGGTCCTTTAAAACTTTGCATTATATGTAATAGCCAACTGGAAATCGGCTAGACAACCAAGTTGTCACGTAACTGAGCATATACAATTACAAAAATGCATTTGATTTAGTTTCGATTTTAATTTGTATTGTAGGTCATTTTAATTGTTGTTAAAAGAGGCAACAAAATTACATTACGCCGTAATATCGTGAAGTGTCAGTATCGATTGCGTAACTTATAGTGATATAAAAAATATTGTACACGATGTCACTTAGCGTTTTGCTGAGCACGCTTACGCTGTATTTAGAATGTATTGTGTTTCAAACCTGCATGGTCGATTTGGACTAATGGTTAGGATAAAGAGCCATGCTGTGTCACGAACTTTTTTGCGCATCGTATAAATTATGCGTTATGAATTATGGAAGCTGCTGGCTGAATAGATGCGTGGATGAAGCAAACTTGTGCAAAATTTAAGGTGGTCTGTTCGAATCTCATTTCTGTCTAAATTTTGTGATTTCGTGAACAATCTCGTTAACTTCAAAATCACGTTTTCTTGTAATAACATAATTAAATTGCGCAAACCAATAGTCTGACACAGTGTCTCGTGGTTCTAGGGTTTTCTGAATGTTTTTGACATGTAAAAACCAGCAGACTTCGAACGACCAAAACTTCTCTGTTCTATTAGTTGTTATGAAATGTATTGATTTATAGAAAATTATAAATGTTAAGGAAAGCCATCAATTTTTTAAAATAATAAAACAATTCACTGTTTGTGCGACATGCATAAATGCATATTGGCTAAACCTTATGACGCTCAAAGCAATTTCTAGCAGTAATTGGTTGCTTATACTGTTGTAAATTTTTTGGCTGCTATCGTCCTAGTATCTCTTATGTTCCGTCCATACAATCTTGTAGGATGGCAGATATCTCCAATGAATCTCTGGATCACATACTACCTGCAAATATACTTGGCGGATACGCTAAAAATCACCAAGCCAAAGACATAGTGGTACCTGGAGTAGTTTGACTAAGTGTGATCGCCGGTATGCTGCTCAAGAATTATGTGAGGATTATCTAAAGAAACTTTCGGTATCTTCACCAATTATTGTCGTGGAATATGCGGAAAACGACTATATTATGGCACTATATTATCTAGTGGTGTAGTATACAAAGTATTATATTCTCTTATGCGCATTCTGTGGAGATAATTTGGATGTAACTATCGGTCTTAATTTTACCTTTCTAATATACCCTTTAAACACACATTTTTAGGCCGCTTAAGGTCTCGGAAATATAATTTTTTAATTGAAGTTGTCATTTAAAATTGTTCAACTTAATTAAACGACAATAGTAATACGGTGTTGCTGTTTAAATTCGTATTTATCTTCACTAAAACATTGTTGCTGCGTACTAGACGACCTGGCAATGATGTTATACAGCTTCAATTTTTTTTGCCTATGATTAACTGTTTTCAATTAATCTTATGTATTGATTTTCTTGTTGATATATTTTTTGCTATTGGTCTTTTTTATATTTTTTGTATTTATACATTATGTAACCTTATCCTATGAAATTAATACATTTCATATTTAACACATTTTACAATTAATATTTTTTCAAAATGTTACAGCTTTACAGTTATATTCACTGGAGCAGTTTGCGTATACGTTGGAATACGAGTGCCTGACACTTCTCATAAAATTACGTCACATATTTCGAGTTTATGATCTCTTATTTTTCGCACTAGACTAGATACTCACCCAGCTAATAGAGATGGAACCAGGTCATATAATGACCCGGCGTCCTGGTGACCCAGCCGTAGTAGTGAGCCGGTGGCCTGATGACCGGTGACTTGTTTAAGGTAATGATTTAGTCACAAGGCATTTCCAAAACAGTCAATGTATAACAATTCTGTGAATTCTTAAACGAAACTGTGTTGGAAAACAGTTCAATATCTGCTTGAGAAACTTGTATTACAGATTAATTACAATTGCGTTTCTGTCAAGGCCTTAACAGGAGACTACAGTCTTTAACAAAAGTAGGTAAGTGTTCGAGTTAAACGTAGCGTAGTTAAGCATTAGCTGTGTCTTGGAAGTAGATTTGTAATCATGTTAAGCAGCTTGAGCGTGAATTGTAAAGGCAAAAAATACGGCAAAAAACTGGTCTGCTAGTGTGAGTACAGTGCAGAAGAGAATCGTTTCGGCTTAGCGAGTCAAACCATGTGATTTGGTCACAGATGGGATTCGAAGTGATTCGGTGATCAGGTGACCTGGTGACCCAGTTCCATCTCTGCCAACCACTGATACGTATGTAATGAGAATGCCGAAATAAATTAGTTAAGTAAATTATGCGTGATACAGATGGAAAAATGTATTTTCATGTATTGAGTGATATTTGAGGATAGTCCGCTCAGATGAAGTTGTTT
Organism: Trileptium ribeirensis; assembly: GCA_030248225.1. Taxonomy (NCBI): domain Eukaryota; kingdom Metazoa; phylum Nematoda; class Enoplea; order Enoplida; family Thoracostomopsidae; genus Trileptium; species Trileptium ribeirensis. The sequence continues at coordinate 49,745 of JASANE010025480.1, read as the reverse complement.
AAAAAGCGTCGACTCAGCAGTGTTCCTGATGATTCTCAGAACACAAGTCCCGACGCAAGTCCTTGGATTTGATTTATATTTTTTGCAAAGGTTTCGACATTCTGCAAGCGTTCCATAGTATGTAATAAATGAATATTTATAACAATAAGTTGCTTGAGAATATACAGTTGCAGAGATATCAAATGCGTTGACATGTCGAATTGCATCCTCGGTGAAATCACAGATGTGTGTAATTTCTGAACGCTGTTCTTTGTACTATTTTAACCACAACGTAATGCTTGCGCATTGTGTAATTTCTGTAGCTTTTTTGTTTTGTCCACATCCTTTGATCTCTTTTCATATAACGGTAGTAGACTAAGATCTTTTGATAAAACGGCAATTGAACAAGAATTTATTCTTTCAAAAACGTTTTAGTTTCCTATCATTTTTGACAATTATAAAGTTATTCCTGTTTTTTTATAATAATTTAAAATGAGTTATATAGTTACGGTAACGATTTCTAGCCATTATATATACGCAGAGTGAAGTTTTCACAAATCTTTATTTAGGTCGGCTTAAGCACTCGGCTATAGCAAAGTTTGGTTTCGAGTAGTCGCTCGCTATTTTTCGACTTAAACTTCAAGTAGTTGCCTTGGCAAACGTTCTGCTTTTCCCTAGCCCAATAGGATATGTGGTATAATCCGCTGAACAACAGTATGAAACTTACATGGTTCGGAACGTGGCATAGATCGATAGGTGGTTTTTTGTTGAGGCTCGGAGACTGCTTAGATTCCTTAGTTTAGAAGTACTATAGCAAACATATTATGACTTTTAGATTACAAGGGCAAAATTCAATGAGAAACATGTGCACACAATTGATATTTTTGTGCACAACGTTGCTATTTTTGTGATTAAAATCGCTCATAACTGCGATAAAAAATCACTAGGTAAACGTGGCACCACAGCACATGATGTGCTGCTTTGTGCACTGGCCGGCTAGAATACTCTTCTGCCTATCGTTTCAATTCACGGCGTTCGTAACAACCCTGCCTTTTCGGGGGCCAATCTTGCCGGCACACGGCATTTACGGCAGGTGTCCAACGGTACATTCATTCACAGTTATCAGCGGAATGCATCAAGAGTGCTTAAGGCGCCCAACATTCGTAGCATAGGTGCAACTGGGTTATGACCGACAACCCAGTGACCCAGTGACACACCGAGGTGGTGACCAAGTGACCAGTTCCCCGACTGCCCCAGTGACCCAGGGAGCCAGCTAAAATAGTGCCCCATTTGGCTCAGTAACCTATTGAGCCAGTTCCATCTCTGGTCAGTTTGTCTATTAACCCTGTATTTTATGAATTTATTTGCATTCGATTACGGTTACACAAACTGTTCCCGCTACGACGACTCGAACCCGAGCCGTTTGCGTTACAGTTACGCTCGTAACCACTGATGTACGACGGTGTTATTACTCAATTAAGGCTCCTCACAACGGAAGCAAATAGCAACACGCAGCCAAATATATGCTACTCAACGAACTGAGTTAGTCCTTATGCCGTGTTGTATTTAAGTTTCACCCGAGCAACTGCGCAAGTGAAAGGGTTACACAAGCGGTCTACTTAATTCTCGTTAACACTTTACTTCGTGATTTTTTTTGCATTTCGACTAACGTTGAGTAAACTGCTGCTGGCGCGCCGACTCGAACCCGAGCCGATTGTGTCAGAATTACCCTCGCTAAATACTGAGATAGACCGCTGTTCCGCGGATCCTTAGGGCACCTCGCAAAGTGAACGAATAACAATACGCAGCCAAACGTGCGCTACGCGCGTATTGCATTAAATTTCACCGAACAACTACACGAGTTAAAGTTTAAAATATTCACAGCCTAATAATATTGAAAACATTATTATTCAACAATGACAAAAACTTTTAAATTATAGTAATTTGGCTTATGAGTATTCATATCTCGTTGATATAAGTGGTCAAAGCCGAGAGTACAACTTTAATATTTGATACACAATAGGAAATGGAAAACTTTGAGGCCTAAACATAGCTGGAAAACGATGATTCTGCGCGTTATAGTGCGGCGGGGACAGTGAACCCTAGAGCTGTAAAATTTCGTAGTATATATAAGGTGTGTAGCGACAAGGTTCTAATCATTTTTCTATGTGCCGATTTTTTCACACTGTCTTTGTCCGAAAAGCACCGTGGTGCAAGCAAAACGCGTTCAGTAAAGCAATTTTAGAGAAACACAACAGTCCGTACAAATTGTTAAAAAGTAGGACATTCTGTCATGCTCATATTGTTCGGCTTTTTAGCATATCCTAACAGGCTTTAAGGTATATACCATCAAGAGCTTTAGCGGAGTAAATTAGCTTAGTTTCTAGACGGGCGCGCCAGGTACCATTACAGCAAACAGTTAATTTCGCTATAGCAGTTTTAGCTCTAGGTTAACAACTGTGCTTGCAATTGATAATCTTACTGTGTTGGGCTGAGTGGCCATCGACGCTACCACTCCCAGAAAATCTTTGAAGGTAGTTTCAACTGTCGCAGAATCATGCTTCGATTTTCCGTGTTTGATCTGCGTTATGTTGGTATTTTTTTCGTACCCTGAATTTATTTATTTTCATTTTCCACGGACATAGCCGTTAGAGTATCACAGTAAAGCTGAAACAGTACCGTATGTTCCCTTATATATAGTCAGGCTAAGTTTCGACGAAACAAATTTCTAAAAGTAAAAACCGCTATGGACATAAACTCACAATTTTCTTGGAAAAATGAAACATAAACTCGAAGCTATCCGATCAAGCCTTAAAATTTGAGTCCGATGAGATACATACAAATTTTATTATTGCCTCACCGTTGTCGACGGGAAATCTCAGTTCATATTCAAGCCTTGTAACAATGCTTCTTTTATTTATAACATGTTACGGTAAAATTTTGATTCCCTGTAGTAAATTTGACAATAATATTTCTTCTTGGAACAAAGCACAGTTCCACCTGTACGACATATTCATTATTGGTGCTTTTAAAAAACCAGCTGATACGATGCCATGTGATTCCATCAATAATAGTAAATCAAATCTAATTTGAATTACAATTTTTTAAAATAGCGAAACACGGTTTATTTATTGTGTTCTGTACAGACACCATTCATTCAACTGCTGCAACACTAATGCTGACGAAATAAGCTCAGATTTCAATAATTATCCATTTTTATTAAGTTATATATACATATGCATACATATAATTTCACACTCGGTACGTAGATGTTTATATACATGCATATTGTAAAATATAAGAAATATGCTCATAGTGTGTTGCGTAATAATTAGATATACAATTACTAGATTGGATTTACATATAAACATAAACTTTTACTAAACCCTGCAATTAAAATGTTTGATTATCAGTATCACTTAAGTTTTATTCGATTGCTATATTAGTATATTCAAAGTGATACAGGCATGAGGTTAATTGTTCCCTAATGATTCTACTGATAAGCACTGTAAGAAAATGTTAGACCACATTTTAACGAGCACTAACAGTCTATAAGCTGTCGCCATCTGCAATAATAAAATTTTAGCAAATAACGTTATTACTCGTTAAATTAAATTACGTACGATGACTAAAAAATCTAAATTGATTTTGATCATGAAAAGAGGTGTTAACCGCTGGATATCAACTTTTTGGTTGCCTACGGACACATTCTATAAAGCTAATAACACACAAACGCTAGCAAATTCCATAAAGCTAATAAACAGATCATAGTTTTGGCTGAATTAATATCTGAGTGCAGCTAAAGCAAACTCCTAACGGTAGTGATTTGTATACGGAATATAATAATTGATTTTACTACAATATATTTTGTGAAGCTGTAGTTTTGTTGTATAAATATTATAGTGGTTTACCTAATACATAGAAAGTCCTTGATCGGCGAATTTCCAAGTACCGTGAAAATTAGACTTTAAAGAAAAAAACTGCCTTCAAACTCGAACCCTGTAACAAAGAGCTATATATTTCTACCCGCAAGTTATAATTTATTCAAAAACAAATAGCGGAAATTCGTTTGGATCGTTTCCGTCGTAAAGTTAGCTTGGACATAGCCAAACCTACTAAGAGGCAGACGTTGGAAGCTATATACTATAACAGGTTATTCTTTTCTATAAATCTGTGGGTTTGATACAAAAGTTTCGTATTTCTCGAATTCAGTGCATTAAAGGCCCAACGGTAGATGTGAATAGCATTTTTTAGTGATTTGTGAATGTAATAATGTAAATGATTTGTAATATGTGTAGTAATATATGATTATAAATATGTATGTATGAATATATAATGCTTTAAATAATATGAAACGTTTTAGAATTTTTATACAACATATATGACAATACAATGTTATAATGTTCCATCGCTTGGTTCGTCTTTGTTGAGTGCTGCTCAGCCATTTCATAATCCAATAACTATTGGCTTTATTTGTATTTCGGTTTCACTATGATTTTTGCTCAAAACGCTTCGAATTATATATTAAATTTCTTATATGTAACAGTATATATTATTTAAAAAGAACTGTACATATACATGTACAGTATGGTCCATGTTTATGTGTATTATACAGGTGATATATGCAGTTATGTGTATTAAATAGAAGTGTGTTTCCACTCGTATATATTGCTTTATTTTAATGATATTTTTAGATAAGTATATATCTGGCAAACTATGTACATATATATGTATAAATATATATAACTACCGTTGTTATGGGTTGACGAAATGTGGCGTTGACCAAATATTTATTTATTCAGCTTTTATTTGCCCGGTAAATCAGTTGTTATTTTGGAAGGATATGAATCGGTATTTAGCAAATGTTTGGCAATTCAATTTCAGTCGTAAGCAGCCAAGGTTCGTTCTGGCATTATTTTTAAAAGGCGATAAAGAGAAAAACACTTCAAACGAAGGATTTCGATCGATTCCATTGAAATAAATCCGTTTGTTTCCAATTTCAGCTTAATATATTTCACAAAAGTATTTTTGTTTGCGTTTGAAAATTTTCCATTGATTGTATGCCTTTATATATTATCTTAAATTATAAATATGAATTATTATCCCAACTCCTGTTTGAACTTTAGGACACTAAATTCGAGAAAATACATAATTTTTGCATCAAATCCATAGCTTTGTAGTAAAAGCATTGTAGTAAAGAAGGATGGTCTTTTGTACTATACTGTAGCAAACATATCGTGTCGTAGGTGTGATTTTTACCACTATGGCTGTGCTCAAGCTAAAGGTACAACGCCGACCATAGATTTTCAATTTCCACCATTCTTTTCTGAATTATATCTTGTGGCGGAAATATATGACTATTTATTACATACTTAGGATCCAGTGTTTGAAGTGATTTTTGTTTTTTGCCTTGTTTTTTGGATATTTTGATACAGCCTAACATTCACGGTAGTTCGGAATTCGTCAACCGAGGAGCTTAGTATATATATTTAGTTTATAAGTCTTAAAATTAAATTTGCATATATTAAACGTAATGCATATATTAATGTATACATTTCGAATCGAGGAAAAATCACACATTGGCAATACCTTAATGGAAATGTTTCAAATTCATAAGACCCTTTATTTCTTCCTACAATGACCACAATGACGGCGATATTTGTAGTCTACAAATTACAGCTGTCAACAAAACTTAGAAATTCAAATGTAATTTCTAACGTTACAGACTCCTATGGCCAGCTGGATTAGATTGATACCACGTGCTTTTATCGTATTCAATCACATAGAAGATCTATAGAACCATTCTTTCAACGTACAATTAAATTGAAAATGTCAAAATTTGACTATTTTGGTGCCAAAACAGAATATTCTTAAACCTATGTAGCTTAAACCTATCTACCCCCAGAGTAGATGTGTGACATCGAAACCAACGTGTTTGTTTTACTGATCAAATACTAATATAATCTATAAGTGTCGATAGGCTGAAAGTGGTTACGGCTCCCAAGGGTCGGACCACTATACCCCTTAAGCCAATATACCTCCGCCCGAATGCTCCACATCAAACTCAGGGCGTGGTGGAAAATATTGAGAGAAAATTGAAAAAGTCCCAAAAATTGACACGAATTGCCAAAGATTGATGAAACTTTTATCAAAAATTGTGGAAAATTGGCAAAAATTGAGAAAATTATGGCTTGCTGATAATTTCAAAAAATATCCCGCTCGCACCCCGCTGGCTTCACATACCACTCTCTCTCTAAGGCGAAGGATCTTCGACACTTATGGTATAAGCCCATTGTTCTCGTACGGCAAGGAATAATCTCACTTAGTCAAAATTTTGAAGTTCTCACATTTTGGGCACATTTCTTAAAATTTGTCTCGTGGCTTGAACATGGCTGCTTTGGCAGCACAGTTATAGCATGCAATGGAAGCATTCTAAATCATGATCATTACTTTTTGATCTGTTACTTTAAAATACCGTGAGACACCATATTACTGAAACAAAGTTTGAAACTCGTGTCTGTTATAATTTAATATTAATACAGTTGCAGAGTATATATTTACGGATCAAACTAACCTAAGTGCCTAAGATGACTTAGCCAACAATCTCCCACAACATTTACCTCCTTAACTATCTCCCCACCACAGCTTAACATTCATATATTAGTCCTTGGAAAGGTTGTTGTGATATGTTTGTGATGGTCTAGAACATCACAGTGAATACAAAACAGTTGTATGTTCGCCGACGGATTAGAAAGGCCTTATGTAATAGAATTTACTCTACACAAACTCTTGCTATTAGTAGTTAAGAAACTGACATCGTTAATCGCTCGATGACTTCATCTTTGGTTTGTTACAGTGCGATTCTATATGTGGAGTGCATATATCACCGTTATATCATTAGAAAAGCAATAAAGCTTACTGCGCGTAGTTCGGTGGCCGTCTACTGCCTATTTACACTAAGTCCAAGGCTCATATGAGAACCTAAGCTTAATAAACTTAGGCTTACTGTTAGTATATCGCAAACAAAATCGCTTCATTACACATACTTAGTTAATTTGGTCGCACTGTTCTAGCAAATATTTTCATCTCTGTGAACAATCTCAAACAGATATTTCACCTAGCAAACCATTTTTCTTCAGCGCCGTTTGCCGGTACCGTTAATTTGATCATATTGTACTACATATACATTGGATACATATCATGCCGATATATATAAAGTTAATAAGTATATATAAGCAAGAATTCTTGATAATTTGCTTATGATTATGACACTCTTCAGTCTATGCATTTTACACCCAAAGGTAAGTATGTCTTGATGCGTTTCGTGCTGTAGGCCCTACAATTTATGGTGTGATAATACCTAATATATATCGTTTTCATTTTATGTGATGACATTTCTCCATTTTCTTTCATGAAGGGGCGTTTACCCTAGCATGTGGCAGCAGACATTTTATCCCTCTGCATTTTATGGAGTAAACTCTCCACTGTGTATCAGTTATACAATTGTACAACCAAGAAATGTAGGCTACAAAATGTCCGGCCACGAAATACAGGGTACACAGCGCGAAACGAACGACGGCATAATTTAAGCTGAATATACTTAAGATGGTAAGTATCATACTCTTCAGCAAAGCATTATGCATTCTTGACACAAATTATAAGCAACGTTATAAATAGTTCGTAACATATATCTCAGAGCAATAAAAAGCAATAAATAACTTTTCCTGATTCTTGAGGAACTAAAGCTTTCTGGTACTGCACGATGAATAAGCCATAAATGATATAGAAGCATTAAAATGTTAAAATAAAGTTGTACAGAAATGAACGGGTCTTATAGCCAAGAAGAAATCCTCTCCACACTATTGAGCAGGGTGCCCATAGCTAAGGATTTGATCCAAATTAGTATAAGGTTTGAGATATAAATTATATATTGATTTTAAACAGAAGAATCAAATCGCTTTAAATATTCACTGTACATCTTTCTTATGATGACATTCCTACGTTGATTTTTTTACTGCAGGGAATTCCCATGAACGCCACATTTTCATATTTAATCTTGCGAATGCCACAAAGTAAATATCTCTTTTGAAAATTTCAATATCTCACATTATTCTGCGTTAACCTACCAGTGAATCGAGCTAATTGAAACAAGAATCAAATCGTTTTAAATATTCACTGTACATCTTTCTTATGAAGACATTCCTACGTTGATTTTTTATTGCAGAGAATTCGCATGAACGCCACATTTTCATATTTAATCTTGCGAATGCCACAAAGTAAATGTCTTTTTGAAAATTTCAATATCTCACATTATTCTGCGTTAACCTACCAGTGAATCGAGCTAATTGAAACAAGGGTTTGTTTTTTGGTAGTAAGAGGCAACCTTATAAAATACGACTAAAACTTGCATAGTACAACCCTAAGGGAATACTATAGTGCCTTTAATACTATATGACACTGTATGCTTTTAGATCGTTAAGTGTTCGCAGGAGCCTGCAAGATGGCGTTTAAATTTTTTTTGCGGTATATATATGCTATTCGTTGCATATTTCAGTTGCTAACTTCACAGCCATATCACTTTACATAGACCAGTAGTATAAATGGTATTAATAGAATTTAGAATTAAGACATGTTACTAAACCGACGGTGTCAGCATATATTAATAATATCTCTGGGACTATACCCTGACCTAAGATAGTAGACTTTAGTACCATGGCTGTTTAAAATTGGCTAACCAGTACAAAGCATAAATATATAATACTTAAAATTTAGCGCAATGGATAGCGAATTAATACGATTGTCGGTTATAACTCAGTCATAGTTATACATTAAAAGAAATGGAGCCATTTATCACAAAGTTACAGATGATTGCAGCAACATTTAGGATTGCGGTTCAGGACAGAAAAAATGTTGTCACCGCTTATTTTGTAGCCAAATCTGAGATCGGAATGAACTCATTAGTGCAGGCCTGTCACTGTAACAGCTAAATGTGCACGAATCTAGGTCAAAAATTTTGCCAGATAGTTTTGATGATATTGAGAAAATCAGCAGTGATGACATAGTATAGCACCTGATGGTACGCCCAGATGGTTAAATTCAACGTAGCTCATTGATTTTACACCATGTTAACTATTGTTATTACTATATTATTACGCAATTTATATTAACAGGTTTTCTTATTACCACAGTATATTAAATTAATTTATGTATATACTACAATTTTATTAAGAGATTGTTAAGAGAAAAACAATTGCAATATAATTAAAATTTATTTTTAGAATATTTACAGCATTGGGTTACATATACGTTGACTCCACAACGTGCATTTTATTATTTGTAAACACAATTTTGGATACTGGATTCAAATATAACACTTGTTTAAGCATTATTTTTGGTGACAGCTATTATGCTGTGACATTGCTTTCACAATTTGTCAGATTGAGCATTACAGTCTTAAGATGCATTGCATAGCCCAACAGAAGAAATAATATGAGTTATAAACACAACCACTTGCAACCCGCTAAACCTGCAGAAGGTAGCGCACTGCAAACGTCTCGATTTTTTGCTATAATATTTATAATATGCCTGTTTTGATAGATTCTGCTAAAAGTTTAAATTTATTATCCAGTTGAACTTTACAAATATGGTCATCGTAAATGGTGTTAACTTAGAGCTATAGGAACTGCATGTCACCTAGTGTTTCAATATGTTTGCAGCTAGCGGAAACAATCGGAGTTCCATATCGATACCCATCGTTTATAAGCAAGGGTCACTGCAACTCAACGTGAAAATTTTTTTTGGGTTTAAAAATAGAAAGATACAAATTCCTACTGAGGAGCTAAATTAGATTAATAAGACAAGAGTATTAATACTCTCAATTATGTTTGACGCTAAGGTTTGATATATTATGAGTCTTTCTGCTCATTCGACTATTTTTCGGCTCTTCCTGTGACCCATAAGCAGGCCGTACCTGTCAATTTTAGATGTATAATGCTAATTTTAGACGCATCCGACTCATCTCATTAAGGCTATTTATATAAATTTTATATGGATCATATTTGTTAGAATATTTTCGAACTTGTGGATTAGAATAGTTTCGTAATCGGCTTATACGACGATGAGTTAACGAATTTTGTCATAATATCGTCCATATCTACCTATTCTTCTAAATTTTGCTTATTCTGGCTTATGCCAAATGTCATAGGCAAGTTTCTGATAAATAAACAAACGTATGAGATTGAACACTCACATATCATGCAATGCTGTTATAATTTTCGTTAAAATTTTTTGATTTTACTTTAGTATGGGTTCGTTATTTGGCAATTAAATATTAAATAGATAGTATTTAGCATGGTTTAAATTATCAAAAGTATATACATTTTTTATTTGGCCTACGTTAGCATACGATTACCGTATATTACTGTTAAAAATAAAATTTCAAAAAAGTTTATAAAAGTTTCGACTATTAGTCAACTACAGCGTATATAATGTGTTCATGTGTCAAATCGTTCAACCCGCGCTTCGTTTCAAACAATCTGCAGCTTTCGAACATCTCCGTTCCGTTGATTTGGCCGCGCTCTGGCGCCTCAGCTGTCTAGTTATGCAATTTCCTCCTTTAACATAATCATTTATTATCGTCAAATCCTCCATCGCGAACGCTACACCAGACCTTTACCGTTGAGACAGCACTCGTATCGAACCTCATTTTCTTCAAATGGTATCCACTGCGGCGTTATTCGAGCCAGGTCGACAGGCTTCGACTGGTTCTGACGAAGTTGCAGTCCTCTCAGAGGCTGATCATTCGAAGCGGCTTAAAATTGCCCTTCGTCGTCGCTACGTTAATGATTTAGCTACAATTTTAGCCATGCTGGGCTTGGCAATTACAATGTTACAACATGAGTTGGTATACAGTTTTGGTATGATCCAAGTAAGCTTCTTAATCTCAATAGTTTTTCGTTTGCGATATAACGTTTATGTTTTAGCAATTTCAAATAGACTATACGTTTATGTTAACTTTTAACTAACTAACAATAGTTTTGAATCTGTCATTTTATAGTTGTAGGTATACATTGTTAAACGAGGTATGCACTGTTTCCAGGAGGCTAGGCGAACTAGGTATTTTTAAAAAATACGGTAAAATCACATACTATATAGCCGTAGAAAATCGTTGAATGCAAGGTTCATAATCGCGTGGACGACGTCATTCTTTATACGCATGCTTGTGAACAGTTCAGATGAGCGTAAATGAGACAAGTTTGAATTAGTAACCCACACAACAGTACACAAAATTCTCAGAACACTCGTCAAACTGTGGTACAACTAACTTGTGGCATAGTTGTGACGAAATTTTATATTACATTTGGTATGTTAAAAGTAATAGTTTACCCGTGGACTGCAATTTATTCAAACGATTTGTACACACGGTTATCACGAATTTAAACGGTTGAGATTCCATGACTTTGAGCGAGCAAACAGGACAGCTGTGAATAGACAAACTTGTAACCGCGAAAAGCCAAGGTATTTTACGCTTGTAACTATAGCGGCATCGTTGTTTTATACCATATGCTATGTTACAAATTTACATATGCTAGCGGTACTAGGCGCGTATGCTGGTTGCCTTGGCATACAACATATTCACAGCTATTAAAGGGCTTCATGTGCAGTATCTAGCTACCTTTAGCTTTCACAAATATGTTGGCGCTTCCAAGTAAAGATGGTAGCGGGTCAGTTGTTTCTGGCACGACCCGGTCCGAAATGACTAGGCAGCAAATCCGACCCTACCCGGGTACATCAAACTATAGAGCTAACACGCTGAAAACGGAAAATTATTTATATAAAAATACGGTAGCATTTAAACGCAGATTGCATCATGAATTTGAAGAAATCCAGTAAAATTTTATGCTAGGAGGATCAACTCAATTGTCTGGATTCCAAAATCCCGAAGCATTATTTCACAGATTCAACGTAGATCAAGCCAGGCCATCGCTTTAGACAGGACGAACGTGGATTGTTCACATATGATGGTATTTAACTTTTCCAAAATATTTTTTCACCAATACATTTCCTCCAAATTTATTGCACAGCACTTCCAAGCTGCATTTCCTCTGACCGCAAACGTTTCGATGCGTTCTTCTTCAATTTTAAATGTACATGACTGATTCTAGTCGACATGTTTCTGCTTTAGCTCAGACTGTATCCATTTAATACCACCAACTCCAATCGTATTGCAAACTATCGCGTGGTACGTGACTTAAAGTCGCTTTGTGGGAAGAATTCTAAGTACGACAGTTTTAAAACGCAGTTTTTGAAAAGGGCATTTCCGACCATTAACAAATACTCTATTTTGGTAAGCGCGAGCTTACTCTTTATTTTAAAGCAGCTATATAAACATCACTAGTATGTTAAACACACATGCCGAGTAGAAAGTACCGGTCAATTTTGCTGGACAATCAATGAGTTTTATGAAGTAGTAACTATTGCTGTAAAATGCCAAAGAATATTACTAGCTTTATTGTAAACACATATGGTGTTTGCTTTATTGTGAGCATAAATTGGCCCTGAAAACTGTTTTGTGTATGTGTTCTATCTTAAATAATTATCCATTACCAAGCTGCATTGCAAATGACAACATAAATGATTTTAGATATAAATTTTTGATCAAAACATCACCTGAGAAATTTAGACTTTAACTTGGATGAAGTTTTAAGGCCCTGACAGGCTCACAGTTTTGCTTCAGTTGACGATATGATATGCGTAGGGTTTGTTAAAATTTTAGCACATAGTGTCTCAGACTTAGAAAAATTTAGACCAGGAAGATGGTAAACGTAATATACCAAACTCATTAATGTGAAAATACTGCAAGATGCGGTCGGAAAGATGGTTGAAATTGCATATCGTTTTGATTTCCGATGTCAAAGTCGATGGACTTAGATTATGGTAAAATTAAAAACGAATCGATTAAGCCGACTTCCTACGGAAATAGCTGTTTTATGCCGGCATTTTGTTTGATGACAGCACATAAACCTTCCAACAGGGGAAATGTAAACGTTTGTTAAATGTGTTGCAACATCACTGATCTTTTATTTGTGTTTAATAAACAGCGAATACATCTGGCTTAACCGTGAATGCCAATTTTGCTAAAAATAACAAGCACTCAAACTAACATAGACTCGTCCATAAATCGATTCGCTTTCGATCGAAAAAGTTCAAAACATATTGGCTGTTTCGGCAAACCATAACAGAATGGCCTTTATACTGCTACCATCTGTATGGGCATATCTGGCAAGCTAACGTGTAACGCACGTAGTGTCGATTCAAATCACATATGTACTGAATTCAAAATTTCGGTACAAATATATCAACATGAAACTCCAATTATGATTAGGTACAAAACAAACATTGCAGCAGTTGAGCATAGCTAAAGTCTACAGAAGAGGGCCAGGTTGCATGCTGCGTCCGCAAACTTTGATATATGTAAACCATGGCCGCAAACACCGGGGGAAAGGACGGATGGGAGGCGTGTCACATTCAGAAATATGCCTGAGTTGGCCACATAGGTCCTCCAAGAAATATGGCAAGTTGTTCAATTGGGAATCTGATTTTAGAAATATGTTTGGCGTCCTCTCCAAAAATTTGCCATTTGGTCAATTATTTAAATATGTATACAGAGGTACATGCCTGAGGCGGATATGCAGGTCGATCCCCCAGAAATCTAGCAAGTTGGTCATGCATGTATGTATATATAAACTCATAGTAACCATCATACACATAATCGTACAGCGGTTGCAAGATATACTGTGTCCATCCCACTCCGAAATTTTTCGATCGCAATGCGCTGCGCCCCTCCCTCTGATTTTTTTCGCGGTTGCATCCTTGATGCCGACTTATATTTAGCAATTGTGAGCTATTATCTATGGTGAATCAGTGTTATTAATCCTCGTGCCCTCACAGCACACCAAGCTTATGTGAAATTCAATAATATACTCATAAAACCAACGCATCAATGGCAGTACACGAAATTTAAACTACCAACAAATCTACCATGATGCTTTAATTCAGCACATTTAAGAAACTTGTTTCAAACCTAAATTGTCCTGTTATAATTATACTACTATACATTGCAAGCATGAAAAATGTTGTATTGCTTACTTCGACTCCACTTCACCCTACTAGATGAGCCTTCGGACACGTCAACGTGACCCTACCTGATCTGAACCGCGGGCAGACACGTCAATCCGACGTAACCCCATCCGACCCGCACTCCGGCCGACCCGAGTCCAATATTTACTCTGAAGTAGTTACGTTCAGTCGGACCGATATTGATATTGGCAACAACAGTTAGGCTTTTGTGCATCGAATTCGAAAAAGTACACCGTTTTATGTTACAACAACGGCGTTATAGAAAGAAGGATAAGTCATATAACAGTATTTTGCGGCAAATGTTGAAAGTTGTTATGTATTTTACTACTTTTGGATACGTCCAAGCTAAAGATGTGCCGCCGACTGTCTAAACAGATTTGCATTCCTTTTGAACGATATCTTGTGGCATTTATTATCTAGCAGTCACATTATAGGCATCAGTCAGGATGTTTTTAGTTCAATCTTTTCCAACTCTCTTTTCTGCGTTTTTTTTTTTGATTTTTTAATAACATTTAAGGCCCAAATTTACCAGTAGCTGAGAATTTTCCGACCTTAGCGTTTAGTGAGTGCTTATATATGTTCGACATAGTGAAATCCTATCGAAAATATGATCATGCCAATTGATCATTCATCTTTTAATTTATGTTCTGTGAAGCAAAAACCGGCTTTGATCGAAATCGATTCTGCAGATAATGAAATATTCTTAATTTATCGATAATTTAACTGTTTTATAAAACCACGAAACATCAACAACTTGTGCGATATCAATATGTGCTTCGGTCATTCAGCTTAGACTTTTAATACGTCCGACCTGAACAAAAAATCGGCAAAACAGAGCTGTTCCACCTACATAAAACGATCATGTATTTGATTTTGTACTAAGGATTCATCAAAATAAAATAAAATAAAAAAATTAGTAAACCCAATTAAACAAATAAACCATAATTTATGTTCAAAATATGTTCTGCTAAAATTTGTCATGCAACCTTTGAATGTCTTTACCAATATTTTGTGAATTGAATGATAATTGTATAACAGATCACTAGCAGGTACATACAAACTAGCCTGTGTGTTCACATAAATCTAGAGTTCATAATGAAAATTTGTAGAGGGATATGACAATCAGTCATACTCAAGTAACTAAATGTCGAGGATCGTTATCCGACGATGTGGTTGTTTTTGGCCTACCGCTCCCAAGGATTGTAGGGGTACCCAAATTGTTAATGTGGTACTCGCTGACCGCCCACCTTTCTCTGGGTTGAATGGTGTGCCCAATATCTCTCTGCTTCTTTAAGTGTGGTTTGATAACCCTTCAAGATTCCTCGGGGGTAGTCGATACCCTAAAGATACTTGGTGCTAGCAAATACATCCCAGTGCACAATACGGGTACACCTGCAGTCTTAAGGAGGTAGTGCGAATAACGACCACATAATCAGATAAGGTATAGTACTTTACTACAAAAGCGTCTCACGCTTCTACAAGTTTTTCTTATAAACTCTTGCTTAACCCAACAGATTATATAGCATTCATGGACTGAGGTCCAACGTGGTAGCCTGGTCTTCGGAGGGAGCGCTTCGGCCACGCAGGGGTAAGCCTATCGACCGGTGAGCTCGTCGGGTGGTCGTTGGGACGGGGTTAGATTACCTATAAGAAAGTAGCCGAGATCTCGGCAGGGGAGGATGCCCGGCGGAGCCTCAGGGTGTAACTCCCATTCCCCTATGAGCATGTATGAATGCAAATAAGAGATATATATTAATTTCGAAAACAGGAGCGGTACCTAGCTGCAATACCCATACCGTTGGCTCATAAAATCGTGGTATAGGCCGTGTCTACAATAAAGTAATAATTGCTGAATCACTGACCAACTTTTACCTAGCGCGTACTTTCCAAACAGGCTTCTAGATTTATTGAAACGCACAGTTTATAAACCAGATATATAGTAAGTTTGAAAATAATAATGTTACGTAAATGTTAAGCTGAAACAGTGGATTTCGCAAAAACTTAGCCAGCTCTTGTTAAACACGAAGGGGGTTGTTGCAAAGATATGAATAAAACAGTAAACACATGAAAAACTAAATACGTAACAGCGGACAATCGTATTACCTTTGCTTAACGTAATTTTTTTATACAAGAAACATTATCGGATTGAACAGTATCATCTCAGACCAGCACGACTAGACTAAAACCCCACCCGACTCGGACCGATCTGATAATATCCTGATAATCTCAGTAATCGAAATGTAAAGTGCTCGGCTATGGGCTTTTAAGCTTCCCATCTCAAATACATTCAGTGCCCTTCCATAAAAAATTTTGGCCATACCCCTGTGGTTCTAGCTTTATGTCTTTGTCGTCATAAATGCATTTTAAACTGTTAATACAAGTTCAAATTTCTGTGGCTTTTACCACATTTAACGCAAACGCAATTTAGTATAAATCAGCATATGCATATAACCAACCATGAAAGTTCAATATCACCAAGGTAATGATTTCGATAAAACTAGCTACAAATTCTCGCTGTTCAGTATACTGAACGTGCCTGCGATCCCTGGAGTTATTGTAGGAAATCACATTTTTTGTAATACATTTAAACCGTTTATATCACGTTTTCGCAATTAAATAATTTTTTCGTCTGAATTGGGCTGTAAAGTGTTAATTTCTAGCAATTGTCGCATTAATTAGATGTTGCCCCGGGGAAACGAGTTATTGATATCACTTAAACTTTCATTTTATTATACAATTATGCTGTTTCACGAAAGTGAACCTGACGGTAAGATAATAATTTTTACAGTTGGATTATCAAATATTTAACTTCGGAATAGGATTTGAGAAAAATGTAGTGCCCATTTATTCTCCCATGGTTCAGTGGAGAAAGCAAACATTCCACTGTAAATAAAATCAGGCAAAGCACGAAATTTTGCGATCCACAAATTCCATGCCGCCAGCTTCTCAAATTATAAAAATTCAGCAATAAATCATATTGCTGCGATAATTATGAAACATATAATAATACATTTGAAAAGGGTTAACTTAAGACTGATGACACCAACCAATTTATCAAATCGGCACTCCAACATCATACAAATATTGTGTATTACTTAAGCTCAACTATGTCAAATATAGCACACGTTGCAGAATATTTCATAAACAGCGGAAAACCAACAGTCTCTGTGCAGCATCTAGTATATGCGGTGAATTATACAGGGTGTCCCATAATTTACGCCTAAGCATTAAAGTTACCCAGCACGCTAAATAATACACATATCTAAAAGCGTTTTGATATGCATTTACTCTTATATATACCTAAGGATTTGGTGAATAACACTTACGTTAAGTGCAAACCTGGGCGCTTCCAAGATCAACGGACCCTTACAGTCAAACACTCACGCTTCAGCAGACATTTTGTGCCATGTGAGGCTCCAGAAGGAAGAGCTTTTCCGATATAGCCTCTTTTAGGTACAACAGGGTTTGTAGTTTGCGTTTGGATACTTGCTGCTTCAATACATCTCACCAATAAAAGTCAAATGGGTTTAGATAAGGACAACAATCCATTTGACAGGACCCCGGTGCCCCAGCCAGCGTTCACGGAATCTTTCGTCCAACCAGGAGGGCGAAATTAGTGTTAAAATGAGGCGGCGTAAAATTTTGCATAAAGCGAAGACTATCAATATTTGGTAGCTATTGAATATAGGATATAATTCAGTTCGCAGGAAAGTTAGATAGTTTTCGGCAGTCATAGTATCATCGAAAAACAATATTCAAAAAATCCACCGGAACATATGTCGACCCATACTGTCAGGCCAAGTGCATTCGTATGGTGTTCGATAGTGTTAGAAGGTTTTCTGTATGCCAATAAACACAATTCTGGTTAACGTGACCGTTCAGTGTAAAATGGCTTTCGTGGGACCAAATGACTTCGTCAGCTAAGTACGGGTCATCTTCGAGACGCTGTACCATTTTTCACAAAGTTTAACCCTGCGATCATAATCATCCTTATTCACAGCATTTGTTAACGTCTTTCTAAAGGGTTTTACAAGCAGACATTTAACAACTCAGAAAACAGTCGATTTTTTGGCGCCAGTTTCGACAGCACAATGGCGAATTGACTTCGTCGGACTATTGTCAAAATGATAGGAAATATGGGTTATCGCAGCATCACCAGATGCCGTCGGTGGGCTCGCTGTTCGGGGCAAGCCATTTACGAAATATGGTAGATCAGAGCTTTTATTAATTGAAGCAATAGCTTTATGATACCAGCTGTGAAGACGAATCCCGGCACCATTGTCGCACAACTTCATGGCTATTTTAACTGAACACAGTTATTCGATCAGCCAAATTAAATTGAATATCAAACATTTTGTCATATATAGATATGTTTGTTATAATTCCTTAAATTGTGAGGTTTTAAGTATTTTATGAGAATCTCAGTAACAGTTTAAAGTACTCGTGGGACATTCTATATATACATCGTAAAAAATTTTCAAATTTTAATTGCTATAAATATTATAGGATCGATGTTTTATAAGGTAGCCGATTTATTGATTCTTTTTGTACAAACAACCTATGCTGTCTTCTTTTACCTTTTTAAACATAAAGAAAAAAATACGAGATGCCTCAAATGACGAGATCCCAACAATCGAGGTCGTTTCATATAATGAATAAAATTGGTTTGTTTACGAACAGCGGATTAAAGAGGTGGACATTTATCAAAATGGTCTTAGCTGAAACGAACAAATATTCAATTCAGTTAAATCTGCTAAAACAGTTATAAAAATGCAATAGGCGAAAAAATCTGGTATGCTAATTAATAACAGTTTTTTCTCTGAGCAATGCAATATTAATAAAATACCCAAAGACCTCTACGGTAGCCTAGAAAATTGTAAACCGAACAATTGGCTTTTTAGATGCTCTTCCACTGTATGTATTTTATTTATAGTCATCAATCTATTCGTATGCGTTGAAATCGCTCACAACCGTATCAACGATACTTCTCCTTTGCCTCATTATTGCATATCATGCTCTCGAAATTCAGGTATATTTTGAATTTGTAACACAGCATATAACATAATAATACTAGAAGCTCGAGCGACGACGGAAACGGAGCGAGTTAGGCTACTCTGGGTTTAATAACTATTTAGAAGCTTTTAAATAATTTTCTTAGTCCCAGTTCAATGTCGAAAAAACATTTTTTACTTTATATAACTAAGTTCTCCTCAACATGTCGCTGAGAGTAACATCAGAAACAATCTTATCTATATCATTCAATCCACCAACAAAAAGAGCAAGCCATAAAGATACCCATTAAAAATATGATACAACAATTGTTGAGTCATAAATTTGGACATTAAATATTACGTCGCTGAAATAAGTCCATCCTGGCTGGTTTAGTTCCCTTGGTAGCAACACTGTGACGCTCAGACAATAAACTGCAGTCGGTTCAAACCGAGCTGAAACGATCTTACCCCATATTTTTAACGCATTATTGGCTAACGCTGACTAGTTTTTTCTTGTCTTAGGCTCTAGATGACAAACTTATGCACAAAATTCTTATCTACATTCCAACATTTTAATCTATACACATCTGAAAAATTAATAAATCGCAATCATTATGTGATGCACAGACAAATAATTCGTTTTCGCTAAAATTTAACTCAAAGATGTGGGCCATGAATACAAATATAATAAGGCTCATTCGGTCATTGCACACTTCAGGAGACAGTGTTCTGTACCAATGAATGGTAGTTCTTTGAATTTTGTGCTTTTCTAATTTGGTGTAAAATATGTAAATAGCGAGCAATGCTAAGTTTGGCCCAAAGTTTTGATTTCGTAGAAACCTTGTCAACTAAACATTACTACCTTTGCAGAGAATACAATTCGATGGCGTCAATTTTTAAATTAATATTTTTATGGCTTAACTAATTTGCAGTGTTGCTAATGAGTTTTCATCAATGGAATCATTGAAAACCAACAATTACTTGACTTGGTCATGGCACTTATCCAAGACAAGATTTTTTCAATTTATTGAAAATTTGCAGTAGCACCAATCAACTATGTCAAGCATTTGCACATTCACAAACGCCCGTAAAATTTAAAAAATTATAATTGCTTTAAAAAACCATATGGACAGGGATCGAATTCCTGTGGGAAGGTTTATATCATTATATGATTACACATACGCAGCCATGCCCAGGTCGATTTAGGAATTGTAGCTTGCCTTGCGACAACCCATGATTTTAAGTGAAAAAATTCAATCTTGAAATCTAGAGATCGAAATTCAGTAGAATATCAAGGTTTGAGATGAAAAACAATTGAATTTGTTGTTATTTTTGCTGTTTTCGTTCTGTTCGCTAAATTCGTGAAAATAGACCATGTATATATTAAACGATAAGGTTTAAGCAAAAGTAGGATAACCTGCTGTAATAGTATTTTGTAGCAAACATACAATCTCTTAGGTGTCCCTTTTACTTGTTTTGGCTACGTCCAAGTTGAAAATGAAATGCGACACTGGCAGTCCAACCATATTTCTATATGGTTCCAAATCATATCATGTGTTAAAATATGACTGTTTTTATTACATAGCAAGGTGTCATGATCTATTTGCTTTAATTGTTTGTTTCGTTGTCAAATTAATTCAAGTCCAATGTTCGCGGTAGATGTGCTGTCGCCCTCCGATGTGATTGTGTATTATTTATATGGAAAAAACAACAAATTGTGCTCTCAAGGGTGATTAAAATTAATGGTAGTTATGATTATAAGAGCTGAAAATAATTTATTTTGAGTTTTCCCTGTCTAATATAAGTCGATTTAAATCGGGTTACTCCGTAAGTGGTTATTTCAAATTGATCGCTCCCTAACACATTTGGTAGAAATTAATTGAACCCCAAAATGTCGTTTATTTTCTCGCTGTTGGCGGATAACACACTTTTTACTAAAAATTTCATCATAAAACGGGTTAAAATTTTTAATATGTTTAATAAAACAAAGTTCGTCCATTTCATGAACAAAATTATAGGTAGTAATCGCATTCTGTAGCGAAAAAGCGCTTTCCCGAAAATTAATTTAAGAAAACAAAGTCGAGAAGGACTGACTTAAAGCAACTTTTACCCAAGGGAACCGATTTAAGTGGGTTCGTTTTAAATAGAGAAACTAAAATTGTTCGGATTTGTCACCCCATAACAAAACTGCTTTTAATATTAACTGTCTTAGTGAGCACAATTTGCATTATCTCACACATTAGGATATATTTTCAGCTGTTCCTCATCGATAACAATGTAGATGATTGGCGAATTGCGTTAACATGTCGCCGTGTGAGTCAGCTAACAGCCGAACTTATAGTCTGTTCAATATGCCCATTTCCGGGTGACTATACGTTTCGTTGGTTCACAGTCCATTCTGATGGTACCACTCAATCGTCGACCGATGTATCGATTGATGTTCTTTTGTCAATTCCGATGTTTGCACGGGTATATTTGATATGTCGAGTCCTACTTCTTCATAGTAAACTTTTTACCGATGCTTCATCACGTTCAATCGGAGCGTTGAATCGAATTAATTTTAATACGAAATTTGTGCTCAAAAATTTAATGACCGTTTCGCCTGGTTCGGTTCTATGCGGTGTAACGCTATCATTTTGGATATTGTCGGCGTGGATTTTGAGGCTGTGCGAACGGTAAGTTATGTTTCAAGCTGGCACAGTTTTTATTATGCGACGTTTGAAAGTATATATGTTTGGCGTTTATTTTAAATTGGACCTGTATGTATTTTTAATAATTATAGGGTTCGAACTGATAAGCTATTATGTTACACCAGCCACTGACAGTCTTAAAATTGTGGGCGATAGCACAGACCCTCGGCAGCAGTCAAAATTTAGGCGGCCCGTGACTTCCGGTCATCACTATTCTAATGATTAAACTTGTCTAATCATGGGGTTGCGGTGGGTTTAAAAAGCCATCATGTGAACAACGCCCCTTAATGAATATTCAAATTTTTAAACTCCGTGAACATTGGGGCCAAATCGACTGATGCTTTACAAAGTTATCGATGAGAATAAAATTCGGTCGTATCATAGCATAACCACATTCGTTGCTCAAACGGTACTGTCTAAAAGGATACCGATGTACACGAATGCTTGTGCATTAAAAATGCATTAAAAGAGGGGAAATTTATTTATGTTCATAATTTCATTCTTTAGTTGTTGTCTTTGCAGTATCTTTTATGTAACTTACATATATAATATATGTGGTTTAATCATTTCTCTCTTAAACCAAAGCGTAGTTTGCAGTCTTGAACGAACTTTTGCTAATACAATGGATTGAACTTAGATCGCTCGGGTCCAAAGCTTATACGCTAACCATAACGCTATTTAGGAGCTGTTACTCTGTTCCTCAAGCAACGTCACTACGTCAACGATTAACATCGCATGTACAAACGCATGTCGAACGATAAACTCGACAATTAACTCGCCGCACAATTTACGCTGAGAAAAATGGGTCATTATATGTAAATAATTTTGTTAATTTCAGATGAAATGATAAAATCTTTATTTCTACTTTTGCTGATTTTAAATTATGTCTTATGCATGGTATCTGTATCTTTTAGTATGCGAAATAAATCCTGACTGGCTAGTGTCGTTGTTTTTTCAACGAGATAAGTCAGTATATGTCTAAGAAGCACAAGACTGTACATGTCAGATATCTGTATTTTGCTTTTATATATTTTGATTTGCTTGTATCTGTTTTTATTCAAATTCAGCGTGCCTAAGTAGCATGATTTTTAATACATCAGGAAACATTTGTAAAAATATTCGCTTTGGGGCCGCAATACTCGATCCGCCCCCGAAAATTTGTGAAGGCGTGCTGATCTCCTATACCGGCATTCCTGACTTTTTGAAAACAATATCTTTAAAATCATTTTTTTTGCTGAATTATCCTGTTGAATAACGCAATCCCACATGTAATAAATATATTTTGATTTTATTTATTTCTAGCCATTTCTGATTTTTTGGAAACAATATCTTTAAAATCATCTTTTGCTGAATTTTCCTGTTGAATAACGCAATCCCACATGTAATAAATATATTTTTATTTTATTTATTTCTAGCCACCATGTGCTCGACACTAATGGCAACGTTATAATCGAAGCAAAGAAACATGAAAACTATTTAAATTCGTTGTGGCTTATTGCAATTACGTTCCTTTCGGTTGGCTATGGTGATATCGTTCCTAATACGTATTGCGGACGCGCTGTTGCTGTTCTTACGGGAATTTTGGTATGTTTAGCAGATTTTTGACAACTAACGGTCAAATTGTCATCAAGCTGTGCATCAATAATACTAAAATTTGAAACCATAACAAACATTTGAATTTAAATTTCTTTTGATCTGAAAAATCGAATAAGCCACCCCATGCTAACGATATGGCGCAGATATATAAAAAAATGAAAATTTTAATTCCCATAACCTTACTTGCATAGAAGGGAAATGAGTGCTGTTTTCGTTCAGGAAATAGGTCACAGCAGTTTACAGCTTGACAGTTCTTTGGAAATAATTGCGTGTCTCTCTTATGAAGTTTTATATATGAAAGGGTTAAAACCAAACATGCACCAAGTCCGAGGCCTAACTTTATGTACATAGATCAGAGAAAAAAGCCAGCTGTAATTGCACTATATAGGGTGCCCCATCTTTATTTATGTGCACGTTATATAATTCAATTATGCGGTTTCAACTCCAGTTCCAACCTTTATTTCACAAAACGTTATTCTGTTTAATATATTATTACGTTTTGAACGTTCTTAAACCAAAAATATTCTATATTTCTCTGGCGTTCAAATTCATGGTAAAGTTCATAAGCGTATTCAATTCCCAATTCCCACCATATCTTTTTCTCTTGTAATTTATGGCTTTTCGTTTCCAGATATCCACCTATTCTATATGATATGATTGGTTTGGGTGATCGTAGAAACACCCCAAGTATAGTGACACTGCGTGCCTTAGCGCCATTTCAGCAATAATTCGAACCGCGTTCTGTCTCTGTTGCTCTTGTATTATTTCAACACATCGAATTTCCACTTTTACTAGTATATACTTCTATAAATTCTACTCCGGTTACTGCGTGGAAAGATTCCATAGAGCTGCACCACATGTCGTTGTCCCAGTTTTCTTTCACTAGAAATTGCGCCACAGTTTCGCTTGCGACCTTGTCGACCGCTATTTTAATTGGTACTTTACGACTGCCATAGCAATAAAAGCTAAGCATGTCATGCCAACGTAAACATTATAATTTTTTATTATTTTACTCAGGTATGGGTTTAGTTTACATGATGAGTTGAGATACATAAAATTAATAATATTGGGGTCAGGAAAAATGCTATAGTATTTCAAGTCAAGAAAATAATAAGTGCATCATTAAGTAAACACTATATAGCACCAATATTGAATCGCAACTAATTAAACGATTTCCGTATGAAGTAGCAAATTGTCCGATTTTCAAAACTTGAACAGAACGCAACAAACTTGGAATGGGTTTAAGGGTCTAAACGATTATAGTACAAGTATAATTCGAATGTAGGTACCAAAAATGCATATAAAATGCGGCTGGTTAAAAACATTTTTTACAGCGATGTATTTATAATACGAGTGGTGCTTTGTAATAAAGCAAATATATGTTTAGGGTTCTATTTCAGATTTTGGTAATGAAACAATAAATTTAAGCTACACAGATATTTTACATTTAACTATACGATGAAATATAGTAAGGCGGCGAGGCTTGCAATTCAAATTCATGACTTGTTAGGAATAATATAGAACAGGTAGGTATAACATAGCCGCAGAACCATACGTTAGAACGTCCGGACGTTTTTGGTCTTCGTATGCGTTTTTTTAGGCAAGCAAAATTATCTTCGGGCGAGAACAGAAACATTATTATAGTTTTGATACATTTGTTTGCCAGCTTCTTAGGAAACTTGGCTTCAAGTTGGATAGTAATCAATATAAGTTTTGAACTTAAAACTGATTATGTACATATTGATATTACCTTTGGTTAAGAAAGATAATACGTTTGGTTGAGAAGTGATACGGAAGATTTGTTTGCCAGCTGTTTGGAGAATCTTTGATTTCAAGTTGAACATACATTTTCGGGTTATTGTGGTTATGTAATGAAAAATATTTTGGCTTATGTAACTACGAATTGATATGTTTACCAACTTTTAGTAAAAACTTTATAGTTTGTTTTGGCTGAGCCTTATATGATTATGCGTAACTAAAGTCTGTTTTTGACGCTTGGAGATGGCTACCTACACCTTTATTTTCGACAGCCATATCATCCGCAACCTGACCGGAGCCCGTACCGTCGGCAGCATGGTAAACAGCCATTCGTTTTCATTCCAAATTAGTGGTTTTAGTTACATTAGTGACAAAGCGTACCAGTGTAAAAATAAAGTGCACACTTTATCTAAAGTACACTTTCCATAACATACGATCTCCCAAACGTAGGCCCTGCACCATTGGGATCTTAGCGGTATATTGGTGGGTTAGAGAGACGACAACTCGCACATCTTGGTCTGTATTCTCGCTTATACTACTCTAAGGTGACCTTACCAACATACTATGTTATGTTGTAGTCAAGAGTAGGCGTCACATACGAATCATACATAGATTGTGAAAGGTTTGATATTAAATAGTATACACTAGCAAATGCGCAAAATCGAAAATAAAAATTTCCTATGGTTTAATAAGATTATCAAAATAGATCACATAGGTAGTGTTTGCCATTTTTACGTTAATGATAATATTTACTTATAATGCCAATGTTCCTTAAACTTGCCACAGCGCAGAATGGCGTAGTGGAATTTCCCATAGTCTCACATCGCATATCAGTCGTGTTTTTATGGGCGAATCAGCAGCAAAAAGTCTGAGACTAAAAATTGGACCATATTTAATAATGCCTAATCGTTGTAAGAAAGCTAAACTAGAGGTGTGAGCGTCAAAAATTTTTGAGCCCGCGGATACTCGTCAAAACTGATTGATGTACCACCACCAGTAAGCCCTTATCTGCGTGATTAAGGAATTTTTGAATCCCGCTCAACACGCTACTTGCAGACCAATATTGTTGGCTTTGCGAGTTCATCATTATCGACTTTAAGCAATTTTACATGTATCTTCGTAATAGTTAATTTTTCGACATTGCCATTCGTGTGCAGGCTACATGACGATGAAATTGACCCACTTTACTCACCTACATTCCTACTGCCCCACCGGTAATCTTAAATGAAAGACTTCCCATTTCAGGATATTGTGTGATTGGTCAGATCCCCGTGCCATGACCTTTGCAACAGCGTCAATTCCACAAATCGCTTAGTTTTACGGACGGATGCTAACACTACTTTTTTGCTAACCGAAATATACTTTTTCAAACAGCCTTCAGTAAAGGACTAATTTGTCAATTTGATGACAGCACCCACTGCCCGATAAAGGCACCCACGAAATGACCACTAAAATTATCTAGTAAAGGCGACAGCGGGCGCTAAAAATAACCACCAAGTGTCAGGACATTGCTCAGTATATAAACGAGACCAACACATGTTTTTGATGGCGTTAGGTATAGGAAGCCACTTGATTGATATTTCGACCGTAGCACTTGATGAATATGTAGGATTATGGACGTTACGGGCACACACTACCCACGGGTATGCTCGTTACACGCGGGCTCAAGTTTTGATTCCGTACCCGGCCCGCGGGTACCCATACCCGCGCAGAGCTCAGGACTAAATTCCTAACGGTACTGTTGTGTCTGTCAAAATTAATGCACTGATATCATGGCACAATACTGGTCCCCGGGAACGATTTTAATTCTGGAGGAAAGCTATGATAAAACACATTTGGGGCAAGCTAAGATAAAACACGTCTAGGAAGCAAGACAAAACAAAACCCGTTTGGGACATAGGTGCACATAGGGGGTAAGGGGTTACCCCATAAGGGCCGGACTGTTTTAGGTGCCAATATTAATGCACCGATGTCATGGCACAACACAGGCCCCCGGGAACCAATTTGATTCTGGGAGAAAGCTATGATAAAACCTATTTGGGCGCTAGCTACGTCTAGGAAGCAAGACAAAACAAAACACGTTTGGGGCATAGGCGTCCATAGGGGTAAGGGGGTACCACATAACGGCCAGATACTTTTTCAACGCATATGTGACATTTAATAATTGCTGCATTTAATATGTTCATGCAAACAACGTAGAGTATCGCGTAACGTCTTTAAGTTGAATACTATTGCGCTTATCGATTTTGTGTTGTCAAATGGTGTGGCAATTGGCAATTAGCTTAAACATGTAGTTCGTCTAAATTCTACTCTGCTATATAATCTATTCTTCATTAAGTGTTTGGTCCTTGTATTTAACAGATGCCAAGTTTTCTAAGCTTTATTTGTTAAATATGTAAACATCGAATCACTGGAAAAGGATGAGATGATTAATGGTTGCAATCACCTTGGAGTTTCACCCAATGGCGACAACTCTACATGTACAGCCTGCTGAAAGTAAACTCAATAATTTTCTTAAATGCGTTAGAGAGAATTATGCTTAATTCTAATCGGCTTAACGTTTAGCGCACGACGCTACATTATATAAAAAATTAATTTGTACAGTGCGGGAAATATAGCTATTATGCGCTCACGAAATGGGTAAAAATTTATAGTGGGCTTGAATTGTGGGATCAAATCTGATGGGCCTTAGTTTTCTTTAAAACAGCTCACTTTAAATCGACATGTTCACGCAAAAGTTGTTTTAAATTGGCCTATCCCGCCCAAATTTGGCCAAAATAAATCGGCGTCACAAACGTTTCAAATCGAGCTTAAGATGAGTTACAGAATATGGGTATTACTTAACATGTATGTCGAAAAATGGAATGAATTTATTGTACCACTAGTATTATAGTAAAATGTTAAGTAGTAACCTTGTTCTCTCACCGTACCTCTACTTAGAACTGCATTTTTAATATGGGAAAACTCGTTCGAAATTCAATATTTTATACTACTTTTACCTGAGCAGGTCAATTTAAATCGGCCCATTTTAAATTGATCGGATTTGTCAATCAAAGCCGATCGGATTTGTCGCCACTAAATCAGAACGACTTTTAAATTTAACCATCTTCGCGGGCACGTTTTGCAGTAGTTCCCTGCAGTATTTTAGTAAGACCGTGAGTTAATATTTTAGGGTGCTGGCGCATCTTCACTTGTTGTCGCTGTCATCGCTCGAAAACTTGAATTATCACGAGCTGAAAAACACGTTCATAATTTCATGCAGGACACTCTATTAACAAAAAGGGTAAGTCGTATGGCGAATCAACTATTGTCGCCAGCCAGGGGTCTTTATCTTTATATTGTAATAGGATGATCGTTGAATTCATTCTCGCCCTGAGCTCAAATCGAATGTTTTTGGGGTAGTTTTGCTTTACATAAATCTTACAGGCTATATATTACTACAGTTTTATCAAGCGCCTTTTTAGGAGCATAAAACCCAGTTATATATGTATTATATGTATTATATTATTAGTTTTGGTTTGGATAAATCTTACAGACTATATATTACTACAAGTTTATCAAGCGCCTTGTTAGGACCATAAAACCCAGTTATATATGTATTATATGTTTATATGTATTATATTATGAGTTTTGGTTTAGATAAATCTTACTAGGCTATATATTGCTACAGTTTTATCAAGCAACTTGTTAAGACCATAAAACCGAGTTATATATGTATTATATGTTTATATGTATTATATTATGTTTTGCTTTAGATAAATCTTACAGGCTATATATTACTGCAGTTTTATCAAGAGCCTTGTTAGGACCATAAAACCCATTTATATATGTATTATTATACGTTTATATGCATTATATTATAAGTTTTGCTTTAGATAAATCTTACAGGCTATATATTATTACAGTTTTATCAAGTGCCTTATTAGGACCACAGAACAAAGTTATATATGTATTATATGTTTATATAGTTTATATTATAGGTTTTGGTTTGGATAAATCTTACAGACTATATATTATTACAGTTTTATCAAGCGCCTTGTGAGGACCATAAAACTCAGTTATATATATATATAATATATATATATAAACTATATAAATTATATAATTAGATATAATTAGTCTATAATTAGACCCTCATTATATTATACGTTAATATGTTTAGATGCGATTAGAACACATGTACATTTACATCATAATTGTCGATAGGGCAGGGTAACCCATAGGGTAACCAGCCTAAGATCCAGACCCCCTCAAGCAAATTTACCTTCTCCCCCGGCTCCGCATCCTAATTGGTCCGACACCCCAAAACCAAATCTACCCCTCTGAAGATTCCACAGCGAACCTCACCTCCCCACCTGCCGCGAGTAATTTTAGCAAAAGTAGGCAAAAATAGGATAAACATAGGCAAAGTCTGGGGTAAACTTGAAAAAAATGAGGCAAATAGGAAAAATATATTGCAAACCGACGTAATTTTTGGGGACAATTTTGCCTGTTTTGAGCCAAATTTTGCGTTCCTGAGAATTTTCAGAATATACCACTCCCCTGGCTTACACCCACCACCCCCCATTCGCCAACCACTTGCACCCCCTAGGTCGATGAGCCGTCGACACCTATTATTAACATATATCTGTTATATATGTCTACTACTTCCTAACTACCGTTTAAATTGAATTTAAGTAATCTTATTTTGAAAAAAAGGAAAAAGCTGATTAGGAAATTGTTATACCTAGCTATATTATCAACCCAGAGATATGTTAACCGCCTTAAGATATGATACAGAAACAAAGGGAAATGGGTTTGGATAACTGGCGTCACACCTTTACGTTGGTCACATACAAAAATACTAAAACGCACAACTATTGAAAAATGTGTTTGGTGAAAATACTACTATGAGTTATTCTTCCTTTCTATAAATATACGGATTTAATCCAAAATGGCGTGTCTTCCGAACTTAGTGTACCACGGGCTCAACGGTTGTCGGACACGAATGGAGATTAGTTCGGACCGTCGGCGACAAACCTTTTGCTTGGACATAGTATACTAAGAACTTCAGTCTACAAGTTTCCAATTAATTTTTTTTGAAAAATAAAGAATATTATAGGTTTTGGTTTGGATAAATCTTACAGA
The DNA here is from genome assembly GCA_030248225.1 of Trileptium ribeirensis. Lineage (NCBI taxonomy): Eukaryota > Metazoa > Nematoda > Enoplea > Enoplida > Thoracostomopsidae > Trileptium > Trileptium ribeirensis. Next base: position 19,465 of record JASANE010025480.1, on the reverse strand, counting down.
CTATATATTATTACAGTTTTATCAAGCGCCTTGTGAGGACCATAAAACTCAGTTATATATATATAATATATATATATATAAACTATATAAATTATATAATTAGATATAATTAGTCTATAATTAGACCCTCATTATATTATACGTTAATATGTTTAGAGGCGATTAGAACACATGTACATTTACATCATAATTGTCGATAGGGCAGGGTTACCCATAGGGTAACCAGCCTAAGATCCAGACCCCCTCAAGCAAATTTACCTTCTCCCCCGGCTCCGCATCCTAATTGGTCCGACACCCCAAAACCAAATCTACCCCTCTGAAGATTCCACAGCGAACCTCACCTCCCCACCTGCCGCGAGTAATTTTAGCAAAAGTAGGCAAAAATAGGATAAACATAGGCAAAGTCTGGGGTAAACTTGAAAAAAATGAGGCAAATAGGAAAAATATATTGCAAACCGACGTAATTTTTGGGGACAATTTTGCCTGTTTTGAGCCAAATTTTGCGTTCCTGAGAATTTTCAGAATATACCACTCCCCTGGCTTACACCCACCACCCCCCATTCGCCAACCACTTGCACCCCCTAGGTCGATGAGCCGTCGACACCTATTATTAACATATATCTGTTATATATGTCTACTACTTCCTAACTACCGTTTAAATTGAATTTAAGTAATCTTACTTTGAAAAAAAGGAAAAAGCTGATTAGGAAATTGTTATACCTAGCTATATTATCAACCCAGAGATATGTTAACCGCCTTAAGATATGATACAGAAACAAAGGGAAATGGGTTTGGATAACTGGCGTCACACCTTTATGTTGGTCACATACAAAAATACTAAAACGCACAACTATTGAAAAATGTGTTTGGTGAAAATACTACTATGAGTTATTCTTCCTTTCTATAAATATACGGATTTAATCCAAAATGGCGTGTCTTCCGAACTTAGTGTACCACGGGCTCAACGGTTGTCGGACACGAATGGAGATTAGTCCGGACCGTCGGCGACAAACCTTTTGCTTGGACATAGTATACTAAGAACTTCAGTCTACAAGTTTCCAATTAATTTTTTTTGAAAAATAAAGAAACAAAAAGAAAAAAATCAAAACCAAATCTGACGACGTATGTCTTGCTCAGTAATAAATTTGCCAGAATATTAATCGCCACAAGATATAATTAACACGGAATAGAAATTTGATGGACCTTCAATAAATTAAATTAGAGAATAATGCACAATTTTTATATCAAATCCACAGCTTTATAGTACCGAAAATAGCTCATTATATTATTTTGCCGCCAAGATACACTCCCCGATTTGTGCCTTTTAATATTTTCCCCAAACTGATGGTTGCGGCGTCGACTGTTCAAACGTACTTCTATTTGTTTCTGAATTTTATCTTATGGCGACTAATATATTGGCACGGTTGTTACACAGCCGAGGCGCGTCGTATATATTAAGTACCATAAGATATACCTCAGAATATAATACAAATTGGTCTAGGCCGCCGACGAAGCAGCTTGGATATATTAGCCAAAAGTAGTAAGACGCAGTACTAGTGGACTATATCTATGTGGTTTACACAACGGTATAGTAAACTTTGGTATTATCGTACATACTGCTATACAAAATTCATACCGCACTTCACTTGATATCGTCACCTTCATTTACTAATATAGGGCATTGCAGTGTGTCAAGGTTTAGAGGTTTTCTTTACAAATAAGCAAGCGATAGCGTTCTCTGCCCGTACCTGGTCTATCTTCAGGTTGCCTGGTATGGAGCAGAAGTTTTCATAATAACGAGCGGTAATAACTATTTCTGCAATACACGACTATGAAGACAACTCTTGAATAAAGGGGAGCCCTAGTCGGCATAGCGCTTTCATATTATAGTAACAACTGGTATAAACCAGACTGAGATGGAACAGTTATGTATAGAAACCTTACAAGTCATAGATAAAAACCATATGTGTCATACAAAAAACTGGAGCCGCTTTAGTATATGCAACAGCTCCAAACTGGTACGATATCGGGAATGTTGCCCCAACAGCACAATGGCGCCACAATGAACAATTCCCACGTCAATACTGCGCCACTGCAACGGTACGGCATTGCCACTACAATACACCTACCACATCATTGCATGTGCCACCGTATTTCACAGTTTCCAAAAATTACAGTCAAGTGTTATTGCATTTCATTTATTTAGATATATGTAAACATTTACATTTGTTGTTATGAATTTCAGCTGAAACAAGCCGCTGCAAATGTACTTCGAGAAACGTGGCTCATCTACAAACATCGTAAATTGTCGTACAAACCAAATCCAGACAAAATCAGAACTCATCAACGAAAATTCCTAATGGCAATATACGAGTACGCAAAGCATACATGTACACGGGACGATTTTGAATTTTGGCGCACCCTATCGTGAAACACATCTGGGGAAAAGCTAATATAAAACACATATGTTGCGGGGCAGTGGTGCAACTTTAGATAAACATATCAGAGGCATAGTTGGCTATACGGAGTTACTTGCTAACGATCAGATTCCCTTTCAAGACATAATTACTCTATCCACCCCTCGCGCCCGGGTAAATTGACAAAAATTGAGGCAAGTCTGAGAAAAATGGGCAAATCTGCAAATTTACGTTTATGTTCTGGCGAAGGGCAGAACGGAGGACGTGTCCCTTCAACTTGTGTTCCATGTTTAAGGGCCATGTATTGCATGTATTGGCATGTGGCTAAACGGCGTCGATGTGATCTCGCAATCCTGAGATCGTGTATTCGCACTGTCCTAATTTCAATAAAAATCTCAGGCCAAAAGAACTGAGACAACGTTGCTCCAATGCTACTAAACTGACCGCGGCCTTTAGTTTATCACGAGTTTATTTCGAAGCGAAGTTACTATGCATGAATTTGGAACCCTTCGTGCATCATCATAGCAGAAAACGGGGATTAATACGGCACCTTCCAAGACTCATTGTATATAAAATTCACAAATATGCGACAATCCATCAGATCGTTCGATTGCTGTCCCGAGGCTGCAGTAGCAGTTACTGCATTTTATTGAAGAAAACAAAATATTCATTTTGATCTTACGAACTTTACAGTGTATCTTATTTAATGTGGTATCTGTCACAGTCTATAGTTGAGTTTTAGAAGATGTGTACCGTTGCCAGAATATTCGTGTTTTATTTAAGAAACTACAACGATTTAAGTTAATATTAATATCTGTGGTACCTATTAAATATAGTAAACACAATACTAATAAACTTTATTCTGAAATTATTTTTCTATAAAAATTTCTGAAGCAGTTTGCTACTTTTCTATAACGTGCCAAAACGTCAGAAATAATAATCAATATCGGTCCCGCTAAAACATAAGACCGCATATGTTGCTAGTTTTTGATTCTCCTGCATTTCTAAAAATTTTCATCAAATTGAATTTTCATTTATTTATTTAACAATAATATAGTTATATTTCAGGCTTCGAAGGGTGAAACGTGATCAACGAAAGTTGGCTGAAAACTTACTGTCTGTTGCAGATATTGCCAAAGTAAGACCAGTTTCATATTTCTAATATTAACCGTTGGGTTTACCCTAAGTAATAGCAACCATTAATTGTTATTCTACTGCTACATAACTTTGGAGTAAACTATACAACTTCTGTAGCAATCGTTATGAACTTTTTCAGTGGTTCAACTAGAAAAACGCGTGGTCTACGATTTAAAGGATAATCCAAATCGTGTTTCTAGAAACAGTACTAGAATAATCTTCGATTACAAAAAATCTGCCGCATTTCAAACGTGTTTCGAAATGCCGAACCACTGTTTAAATGGCCCGTAATTTAATGCAAAACAAGTTTATCAAAACGTGCCTGACCAATCCAGAAGGTATGTGTTTAAGTCCCGGTGCCACCTGAATTTTCACATTTGGAGTCGTTTTTTCTTGTAAGCAATTAAATAATGCTCCCCACATATAAATTCATTATGGCACTAGCGTGGCACTAAGAAAAGTTATTGAAGACCTTACTATGTTGTTTTGTGAATTGATAAACTAAGAATTTATATGCAGGTTCAGAAATATTAACGAGCAGAACTATAGGAACATAGATAACAATTTAGCATGCTCCAGGTTGAATATAAATATGACCCCAAAATTGTAGAAAGCCAATGGTTTCGTCGAAGCATCTAGTTTATTGACTACAGCGCTCTTTTAATTAAATATTTTTTATACATTTAAAAGTGTAAATCACACTCAGACTATTCTACTTAGGGAAATTTTAGCATTTATTTCACAGTCACTAATCGTAATTCATTGATTTTATGTACATGATTCAGCTTTCTATAATTCTCATAGATTTGCAAACCATAGGTGTTCAGGGGAGGGTGGGGAATGGAAGTTAGTTGTGAATTCGAATGAAAATTTATCAGAGATTTAAACTAATACTCAGTTGAAATTGATATTTATTTGGTCAATTAACAATAAACAAAAAACTCATCTGAAAGTTCGGCGGATTTGACAGTTTTTGTTTGAACCCGAGATTTTTATCTTCTTCCACAAAGTACGTCACAGCAGTATATAGGGTAAGGTTAAGGTTGCTCCATAAATTTTAAGAGATACATAGACAAACCTTGAAATTGAAATAGCTTTCAGTCCAGGTTGAAATGTTTTATGGTTTGGATGACAGTCCATTGCTCCCCCGCAAGAACTTCAGCAAATTTTGGGTCTAAAACCTGCCTCGACATCGATCAACAGGCGAATTTATAGACCGATTTCGCTAGCAGTGTCGACATGGAATCACGAGCGTCCTCATCATCGCTGAACAATTAGCATGCCTTGCTTCCATTTTTCCAGCCACGTTTACCGTATTCGCAAACATTGGAAAACGATAAATGTGGTAATAACATTTTCGATGATATCAATCACTGTGATTCGTTAATGTTTTTACTTTAGTGTGACAGGGTAAATCCGATACGTTTGCTCCGAGCCATTTTCGATAGGATAGGTCACTCCAGCGGTCGGGTTTGTATTATATGTACTCCTTTATAGATTGTGGAGTGAAGCGTAAGCTTTTAATACACAGCTTGACAAAAGTGGAAACAATGTCACAACCTGACGACTGTGGCAATAAATATTTTGTCCAAACGCTTTCCAGGTAAAACAGAGAATCAGCGTAGCGAGGCTTGAAACAATTATTAAAAGTTTTGTTTTGAATTTCGCGCATCTAGAAAATTCTGTTTGGACTGATGCATATACAAGAACTTCCTAAGATTTATCAGGTTTTTTACAGAATGCTTGACCTTGTGCTTTGATTTGGCTGAATCGTAGTGCAAATTTTTTCTGGACATAATTGCGTATATAGTATTTTAATGCTTCAGTTGGAAAGCTTGTGGTTAAAATTGATCCAATCCGATCTGTTTCGTCCAGGTCCGATCATAAGCGATTGCACGTGTACTGCGCACAGAGTGTTCAAAATGCATCCGATCCAATCCAATCCGATCCGATCCGATATAGCATGCACATGTTTATCGGATCTTAATTGGATATGACAAATACAGTCAGAAATAGACTCAGTATATGGCAGCTTCAGAACTTGGCCGTATCGGATGCGATGGAATGACCAATAATCTCACAGAATCGAAACAGATCGACTCGGATTAGACGCAATGCGAGCATGGCCTGTTACATTCAGCCATACTTCTGTACTTTCGAGTTTTTGCGTTTCAACATAGTTGTTTTTGGCCTGCAATCAGGGATTTACTTAGCATAGACTATGTTTGAAGGTTGCTTCGCGGATGATGTCAACTACCATGGTGCTAATAGCCAACGAACTGAAAACCGATTTGCCAACCAAACATAAAGTCCACAATTTATTATATTCTATTGTCCTTAAAATGTTTTTATATCAATCTCGCCGTGGTCCCTGCTCATTGGTTTTATACATGTTTAAGAATCTATCCGGTTCACGCAATTTCTGACCTCGAAGATAGCTGTATTTTTAATGAAAACTATTCCAATTGCTATATAACTTTGACTTGTGCTTTAAACGCTAAGATACTTTAACTCATCCGAAACCTGTCCACAAAAACGAACTGCCAAAAACATATCCGAAACGGTTTGATATCATTACCTAAAAGTAACTCCACTAGTTTTTTTATTTTTTATGGCTTTATATTCACACAGTGAAGCAGCCAGACATCCTTTAAATTCAAAGCTTAGAAAAAGTATTTTTGTCAATAAACTTACCCGTAAATTTTCAATTTTTTGTTTAAATATTTTTTTCAGACAGCGACATCAACATACGAACTTGTATCGGACATTCATCACAACGAATATGCGATCGAAGCCCGAATCGGTGCCCTCGAAAGCCAAATGCAAGACGTTCAAACAATGCTCAACAATTTGCCCGGTCTCATTGTCGAGCGACTAAGCCATATACCGTCATCGGCAAATGTTAATTAAAGCCCGGGTCAATTAGACGCTAATCATGAATAGCAGCATTAACGTTTTTCCTTGTATATATGTAATATCATACGTGTCGAAGGTCTGTCAGCTTAGATGGTGTATATGGTCGGCAAAGGGGGGGGTAACTTTTTGAAATTTGTAGGAAATCAACATTTTTTCCAGTTTTGCTAAAATTTTCCTCAATTTTTGAAAATTTGCAACAATTGTTTTCTAATTTTACATATTTTTGCCGATTTTTCTCATTTTTAATTTTCCCTTTATTTTTGCTAAAGTTTTCGCACCTCTTCGCCGCGTAGCGGTTTGGGTTGGGGCTGGGCAGATTTGGTTTGAAGATGGCCCGACCCTTAACCGTGTAACCTTCCTCTATATAACCCACTCGACACTTGTGATGTAATATGTAAAAATAATGATCGATGAACCAGGATTAGTCTGGGCCAGCCTGTTGAAGCCTGCTATTTGAAGTGGATCGGTCCGGCCTGAGCACCTCTAAGGCCCGGACCGGTCAATTATTAATTTACAAGAACTTGAACAAATTAAATATAATTAACGTTTAATACACATATGTTTTTTTTCAAAACATACTAAGATTACGAGCGTAGTGTATATGTAATTTGTATTTTAACATTTGTATTTTAGTAATGCAAACGGACCTGTCTACAGCAATGTTAATTGATGTGTACCTGTCCCGACAGAATCCGTTCGCAGGTAGCGATTGGTAAACCAGTAGTTTAGATGAAGCGACTAAATCAAATATAAGTAACGTAGTGTTTTCAATTTTTCATAACGTACTAAATCAACTCAATATTGGTATTTTAATAATGCGAACGGACCGGTCTGTAGCGATGTTAAATTGATGTCTACCTGTCCCGACAGAATTCGTTCGTAGGTAGCGATCGGTAAACCAGTAATTTTGGGGAAGCAATTATATCAAATGTAACTAACGTAGTGCTTTCAATTTTTCATAACGTACTAAATCAACTCAAACCACAACATATGACTGGTTTTTAACAGACATATTAACGCGTTTATTATAGTTACATTATATGTCACTAAGGTTATCGCCCCATTTAAAAAGACATTTTTAGTGCCACCGCTACTTCTAGTTCCATTAAAACACTTATTATGTTGACCCATTACTCACAGAGAATTGCCGGTTTGTTTGTCGCACCGAGTTGTGGAAATGTTTGATTAACGGTATTTATTTAGTAATATTTAGCAGACTAAGATGTAATAATTGTATACATGTATGTATAATGTAATAATTATATACAATATATGTGTATATATAATTATACAAATGATTCAAAATAATCGATGATTTACTAAATAGGTAATTACAAATTACAGCTATTGCTGGTAATTTATTATAAGTTGACAATTTTTATATGCTATGCCTGTGGGACAACTGGTAATTTCTGCATGTATACTAGACACTTTATTGCATATTGATTGAGCGTATATCCGTTTTAATGAAAAACTAGCAAGTCTTCTAAACGCGCTAATATATCTAACGACATTGCTGAATGGAATTTTTCTGTTGTAAAGTAAGTAATTCTGGCACCAGTTTACATCATTAATGCTGAGTTGTACTATCTCATAACTCAGCAAACTGTTTAGAGGCACCCCTAATTTTTTTGCATTTAATGCGTTTAACCAATGGAACAGCTGTTTATCACTAATGCCACTCGTTTCACGAGCTGTGAAGATGGTATTAGGGCTCATGCCGCGTATAGGCATAGACATCAGGGGAATGAAATCATTCGTGTACGTTTGGCCAAACTAGCAATTTGGCAACAAAACGTTGTGTACACTGTTGCTGCATGTGCAAGTTATTAGCGGTTGGTGGCATTACGTCGAAATTTCGGAATACATCTACCAAAAAGCTGCATGATAATTGCATTGACAATATCTTAACACCATTTAAGCTAAGGAATAAAATAGTGTCCAAAACATCTTCGTGGAACGAAATGTTTGTCAATTTTATTAGAATTTATGGCTTAGTAATTTATGCTCTTTAATTTGTTTCGTGTGTTCAGAACGAATGTATTTGAATTCATCAACGTCCAGATAGAGTTACGAAATGAGAGACCTAAAATATTTCTATGCCTAAAATCGCATATAATCTCTCTGACGTCGACATGTTTGCGATAAATTAATAATCTTGGTTTGAGGTCCAATAATGAATGATATGCAATATATTGAACGCGTATTGGGCATTCGTTGCTGTTGGACCTTTATAGTGTGAGGTGCCAAGTTAACAAAGTCTACTTTTCTAAACCGGTTGCGGCGGCACATATGGTAATTCATTTAGGTTATATATCTATACTTAGGTCATTATATTTGATATATTTGCAAATAGATGGTGTACTGTGACGTACCGTCAGGGTGAGCCAGGGGATTGTGTTGTGCCCCATTCAAAATCAAAAAGATTTCCTCAAGCCACCGACTGATCAAATTGGATTGCATGTTGCTTATTACAGTTAAAAATTGAGCATAGTTGAGAATGCCTAAAGTAATCCAGCCTCGTGAACTCTCCTAATAAGGGATGCGTCCTAATAAAAGTCACAACAAGTTTTCAAATCAATCCACCAATCATCTGCCATTTGTCTTTATTGATAGCACTCCAATCAAAAATCGTCGCTACGCCTATTTTATGGTGCAGGATTTTTATGATATTTATGGTAACATGATGTTATACTGTTCGTGGCTGAAAGACATGGACATCAAACCGTTCACGAATATGAATATCAATCCGTGAATATGCTTACACGGGAGAGGTCCGAAGTCTCGGGTGAATAGCGGACGCTTCCGCGGCGGGGGGGGGGTGGAGGTAGCTTGCAGGAGAGATTAGCCGGGTGGAGGGGGTAGGTCGTCAAGGGATAAATTTTAGAAATTTTGCGGGCCTCAAAATTTTTCTTAATATTTGCCATTTTTCTCCCGAATATTACCATTTTCACCAATTTTTCCTAATTTCACTCAATTTTTTCACTTTCCCTTGAAATTTGTCAAAAATTTCAGCGCGCCTGCCTTCCCGCCAGGGCGGTGGAGAAGGGAGTGTGGATTCCCAAGGGAGATCATGTTACCTCCAAGGGAGTGAGGGCGGCGGCGCGGGAGGGAGTTTTCCGAGCCTCAGGAGCAGATAATCCCAATGAGCTTGTATGATGAATATGACACTGCAGTACTTTCAATGCGTTATATGATGGAATTTGGAAGCAATATTAGATGCGAAATGCTCAGACAGTGAATTAAAGACCGCATATAGTCCAGCTTTCAGGCAACATACGAACCAATCCGCCAATTCGTATACCCGACGAAGCCTACCGTACAGGATTGTAGCCTCTCAGGATTATGTATGTGCAACACAAAAACAACAGGAATAAAAGAGTAAAAGATGTTTAAAAAACGTGTATTCAGGTTCCGTTATATTTTGATCTACAGTTATACTTATAACATACAAGTGCATTCTCATTCATCACATATCGGTCCACCAATGCTTTACGTTTGTGACCAGACCTGCAACTGGTCGACGTCACCCTACACGACCTTGACCCGATACGATTCCGTTTTGTAGAGTAAATCTAGATGTTAGGTACATCATCTACTATATGTAGATTTATTGTAATTAACGTTTAACATGTAAATATAATGCCGTAATGTGCTAAGTAAACCCTTACGTGTTTATGTTTATAACGGTAACGCAAATATATTATCATACGTACAGCTATGTATGTATACAACATTCATGCCGTAGTAGCGGCTACCCTCCTGAGGCCTCGGACCCATCCGCAGCCCGAGGACCTGATCTACTCCCGCTGACGGTACCACTATATCCCCTGAGCTTATACCTGCCCGGCCCGATCCCTCCGCGAGCTGATAGTGGGCAACAAATAAGGGTGTGACGGATGGGAGGGGGTGATCGCCATCTTTTTGTCTCTCAACCTCCTGCCTGCTGGCCTTATAATTATAAGAGTCGAAGCTTAAATAGCCCAAGTGAGTTGTTTCAACAAACAGCCTGTCTGTACGTGAGAGTAATGCCACTGTTCTGGAGCAGCTGAGTTTCGAAACTCATTCTCATTTACATTTCTTCTACTTAAGGTCTAAACAGAGATTTTGCTAAAGCAAAATCGGATATAATAAGGTGTGTCAGTGTTTTTATATGCGCCGAAAAGCTCATCTGTAATCTAGGTGTTTATGAGAACTTGTCATGCTTAGACCACGTACGTATGTACGCTATTTGCAGCCAACAGGTATTCAGGATATCGCTATTGACAATTCTCACAAGCTTGAAACAGGAAACGTCTAATGGTTAAATAAAAACAAGTTCAGTTTCCTATTGTAAAGGTCTGCGAGATGGACCATGCGAGTTGCGTCGAAAAGCCAGGTTTGGAGTTCAATAATTTTAGTTCATGAGATTCGGTTCGAACGTAGTGCAGCCGGTTTACGCCAAGAGGAGAACGCTTACCCCGCTACTATCAGATTATAACGGGATCTGATAGATGATGCAATTATAGGGGGGACAAGGGGGACAAATCCCCTCCGCTTCTTGACACAAGTAATCGTCCCCCCAGGTTTTTCGAATGATAAAATACCTAATGCTCTGTAATAGACACACTTGAAGTTGAAAGAAAACCGATCTATACATATTTTGTGTTTGAATGTCTGAAAATTTACGCTGATATATGCATACTTTCCGAATTCGCTTACTTAAACCAGAAACTTATTCTAATTTGCCAGTAGCTGTCCCACCACTTTTTTCCGGATTTCCGCCAATGATTATAGCTAACTCACTGCTGCTAATTAATGGTTACACAATAAGCGAAATCGGTTGGTGGCGTTATTACATCAAATGTCGCTTTGAGTATTTGTACAACAGGTGATTTTACAAAAACTGGTAACTGAAAGCTTGTTAATCCTGTTGAATCGTGTTATCTATTAATTTAAGCTTCTATTAGTTCTAAAGTTATTAATATCTGTAACGCCCCTTCTACTTTAATCTAAAATTCGCCATTAATGTATTTCACATTAAATTGGATATGACTGAAAGTAGTTGGACATTCCGCTGCTGTGGGTTTCTTGGCGCGGCGATTAATATAATTAAAAGTTTCGCTATTGTGAGTTTCCAGAAGGCAATAAAGAAAGTAGTAGAAACTTTCGATACTGTGGGATTCTTGAGGCAGAAATGAAATTAGTAGAAAGCTTCATAGCTATGGGTTTCGTGTGACGGGAATAACGGAAGTAGAAACTTCCGCTACAGTGGATTTCTTATCGATAGTTTGGGTATCAAATTGTTGCATAACTGTATGCTTGCTGAGGTTAAAATACGATTAGCAGAGAGCTTCGCTACTTTGAGTTTCCCATGAAGTAGAAATTTTGACTTTCATATGGCGGCGATTAAGGCAGTAGAAGATTTCGCTGCAGTTTGTTTTCTGAATTAAAAACGGTGCTCTACTGCATGCCTTCTGAGGTGGAAATGCAATTCGTGCAAATTTTCGCAACTGTGAGTTTCGTGACGTTGGTGATCAAGGTAGTAGAAGCTTTCGTTCTGAGGGTTTACTAAGGCGGCAATTTAAACGGAGCTAAGGAAGGTGCGCAGTGTCCTCCTATAGCTTTGGAAGCGGCAAAAATCATAAAAATTTCTTTTTTGTCAGTCTAAGGAGATATTACGTACCACCAAGTGAATAGATCTTCATAAATATTCTTGTTTGATCACGAATTCAGTCTAAAGTGTGCCTGATTTGTGCCCTTTCAGAAGACGGTAAACAAGCCGACCATGTCTACCGATCAAAATGGGCCCCAAAGGTGTCAAGCGTCACATTTTGAGAAATTTAGCCGTCCAGGTATCTATTCTTCGGGATCTTTATCTCGAGATAGACTTTTAGAAAAAACCACGACTTCCCGAAATCATCTCCTCAATAGCTACACCTTTGTTGCGCTTGTTTTTGTCAGACGACTCCCTGCGCTTTTATGGCTCCAAATAGGGTACGTTGAATCATTTTGACGTAACACTATTTTTTAGATTGTGACATGTGATGGAGTAGTACGATCGTTACATTAACCTTACATAGGTTTTCGGACACAGTTAATACAAAGGTAATGCAGTGGTTGCATGATGTCATTCCATGGTAACCTATGGTTGCTGTATGATGTCATTCCATTGGAATAGGGAGGTTTTAGCGTCTGCCGACCTATTCTTACATAAGACCTTTTTTGCTTATATGGCTTATTATTGCTCGGTGTAAGGTGCGGCTTCCACATAGGTTTATAAGCACGCTGAATAGGGTGGTGTTACAATAGATCTGTTGTTGCTGTATCATGTCATTCCGGGCTGTGGGTGGCCTTTAGGATCGTCGAACCATTTTCACACAACACATTTTAAATAGCACACAAGCTCCAGTAAAGCTAATATTCCAAGCATTGAACATTTCTTAGCGATCGTTCTCACCCCGTTTCCACTCGCTGGCGAGATACTACTTAGGGCAGTAAAAAGTTGCTGTGCTGTATGCCTCCTGCGCCGAAAATGAGATTAGTTTAAAATTTGGTTGCTATAGATCTCGCGTGGCAGGAATGATGGAAGTATAAAGTTTCGCCACTATGGTATTCTGAGGCGATAACTAGGAAGCCAAAAGTTGCGCTGCTGTAGTGTAGCGATGCATGCCCTGGCAAACAAATTCCCTCATGTGATGAACTACTGTGAAAATTATTTTATGGTGGGAAAATGTAACTGTTTGCGTCATCTACAGTTATTTACTGGTTTATTGTGTACGTTATTAGATGTCTGTATCATAAACAACCTGTATGTATGTTGTTGTTTATTCCTGTATGAACAAAATATCTACTGTTGTGTAACTGTTGGCTGCTTCGTATGTATGACGTGTGGTGTATGTATAAAATCACTTTAAAATATTTTGCTATTGAAATCTTGGCGATTTCCTGTATATTAGTGTGAGATTTATAAGTGCCACATAAACCTGGCAAGGCATGAAGATCTGGTGAGGGGGGGATGACTGGGTCAAAATGGGATTTTAATGCCAAATCTCATAGGGCACACTGTAGATCATCTAAACCAAATTTGGCTTCAATTGACCCACCCATTAAGAAGTTACGGACCTCATCCCCTCGGTCAACTCTGCTAATAATAATTTATTTTATTCTTGAAAATTATAAATTTAAGAGAGTGTAAAACAACTTAAAATTTTACAATTTGTGTGCCGGGGCTATAGTTTGCTTACTTATCGTATTTGAGTGTAGCCCCTGTATGCCTTAACTGTTACACTTACAGTAGCGGATATGTAAGTGTATTTCTGCTGAATTTTCTTGAAAATCTTAAAATTTGTTTTGATTTAGGGATTCCGAGAATTTCATAAAAAGGGTCTCTCTAACGGAAAAATTAAAACTTATGTTAGAGAGCGAATTTTATTGTGCCAAGAATTCATAACCCGGTTGGCAACCATTATATTAAAAATTAACGGGTTAGAGAGATTTCAGAACTGGGTTTCTTTTGAGTTCCAAGAAATAGGGTTTAGAAAAGTTATTTAAGCGGTTGCGCAGTTAGATCGGAGCCTCAGTCGGCCTCAGAAGCTGGCCAATCAAGGTGAGTACGGTTCAGCCGTTTATGTGTTTATTGTGTGTAAAGTTTGTAAATTGTTGTTGTGTAGAAATAAACTGTCTGCTTATAAGTGCTACACGTTAAGGCCTTAGGATTGAGCTCACAAAATCATATATCCCTTGGTGTTCGCATTGTCGTAGCTGTGTGTAATCTACGGTGGGATTAACCGCCCCTAGGACCACGTAGGTTACAGTAGGATTACCTAGCTGGCAATGAGTTTTATAGAAATTTTTGCTAATGTGGGTTTTCAAACGGTACGATTCATTTAGTAGGGGATTTCGCTACTATAGATTTATTGAGGCGATCGATGGTTATTGTTCTACGAGCGATGATTCCGTCGCTTTTATAGTTTAAATACGTTTATGGAACCAGCTGATTTAGCCATCGATGTGGTTAGGCGTTGCTGTAGCAAAAAGAAGAAGGAAGTAGGAATTGAAAACTGAAAGGTTCAATATATATATAGAAGTATAAAATTTGTTGATGTGAAACGTATCATTGAAGATATGAATTCGAGTGAAAATGGTTATAACATATATTAAAAGTCAACCACAATGTCAAAAATACAATTTTACGTTTAACTTGAAAATAACATTGAACATATTAATACTAATCAATTAATTTAAACACATCAGTGATGGTGCCATTTCAGCGATTTATTACAAAATTTCTTAATATTTAGCATCTTTGGCAGCAACCATGCGTTCCGGCATATTGTGACAAAGATTCTCTTTGAGACAACTGCAAATTACTAAAAGTAATAAACGCTGAAATCTTAAACGACAGTGTCATTTCTCCGTGGTATTGGTGTTTCGAAGTGATCCTTGTGTAACATATATTGGTATATGTTTTAATACAAAACACCTAATAAACATTTGGTAATTCTAATACTGCAGCACCGTGTCACTGTTGTGAAACAAAAATAAATGCCAGGACAAAATTTGAATTTTAGATGGCAGACGCAAGAAGCTGCACATTTCGATGAAATTTTAACCGTACATAAAGTAAAATTACCTAACTGCCTGATTTCAGATGCTGCTTTTGTAACACTCAGTTTTCACACCATAAACATTAATTTATCTTTCGTAATCAACCAAAGTGAACCAAAATTTTCTTTCATTACACGGCTCAATGTTCTATGCTGTGTGTGCTGAATTCCAGCGTTATAAACTCCGTAGAGAGTAACGGCTTACAGTTGCAATTTATATATATCAATATCTAGTTTAGCCGTTTTTATTATATGTTCGCTGCTGTGCAACCATAAGATATTATTGAATTATCAGATATATATTATAAGCTGAAGTGATATTTTTGACTCAACAGCCTCAGCGAAGTATCTAGTAAAGCATGTGATTCGTCAAATTTTATTGCAACGCGTAAAATTTAGAGAACCCACTGACGGATACACCTGAACTTTTTTGCACAATATATTCCTTATAACTTATCAGAAAATTTAGAAACTTGTCGAAATGTTAAGTTTTCCAAATTACAGTTTCAAATTATGAAACCATACATTAGCGTGAAGTCACTGTTGCATATCAAAGTTCATTTATAAATTAATATATGTTTTTATTTATACACTTATTTTTATATAAAACTGCAACTGACATTTAACGACGATGCTTTCATGCAAAATATATGGCTTGGTTCATAATTTCAAAGCAATAATTTTGCAGTTTAAGATTTTAAATTTGCAAAATTTGTAGTCAGCGGAGCTAGCTAGTTATCCGCTATGATATGGTTATTCATGATTTAAAATTATTATTGCTTTTTACGCAAAATAACTCAGCTCATATAGATTACTAGATAAACCAAGTTAAATTATGTACATATTGTTTTTCTGATATATTGGACGTTTTGGTTTTTTTTAAATTATTAAATTAATTAGATGAAAGATTATATGTAGCAGAAAATAAAACATAACTTTGAAAACACATTTGAATTTTCCTGTGAGATTATGCGGTGTTTACGTTATAAGTTGCCCGCCACGTGGAAGTTTTGTCCACATACAGCCTACCTAAAACCGTTAACGATATAGTGTACAGAACACCAACATTGTATTCTAAGCAATTATATATGGTGTTTCGGACACCATCAGCATATATGTATGGTGTCATGGAAACCCTAAACTTATAGCTAGCGGTGATAAAAATTATTTGGGAAGATGCCTTGTTGTTTTTCCGTAGCAGGGAGTTTATACAGTATACGATCTGATCATGCACTTCCTACGCAAAGCTTTAAACGGCATGGTTTATGGGATACAATCAATAAGCCTAAATAATTTGAATTTTCACTTTACCAATTTTCTCGTCTTTTTTGAACAACTGTTCAAACATAGGGTGTCGAAGACACCATGGTGTAATAAACACTGTATCCGCGACACCATTACCTGTACTGCATAGTATGGTCCTTGTGACTACCATGCATCATGGTATGGTTGTGATTACGCAGGAACAAATCTTCCACAAGGCGGGCGTTTTATAACGTAAACACCGCGTTAATCCGTGCTTGTAGACATTTGTACGCCACCTGACAAATCTATGTTAATCGGCTGCTTCGATCTACATATTGTAAACAGTTCAGCCATCGCACACCACGTCCCGACAATAATCACATGTTCAACTATCTATTGCAGTATCTGTCAGGCATTCCAGGAGCAATACCAGGAATTCGTTTTGTACATATTCGAAATTATAAACAATGCAAAAGTTGCAGAAAATTTCTAAATTTTATGGTAAGAAGAATCACACCAAATGTCTGATCAATTTTCTATAGCTGTATCTAATGGACATTCACTCTGTGAGCTAAATCACGAGATCAGTTTACATTTAAAACATAGGCGTTGCAAAAGTTGCGGTATGCTCCAAAATCATTATGTGGCTAGAAAAATCACTAAATCATTGAGTCATATTTGAGTCGATTATATTTAAATTTGTGAAAAACCAACAAGAGTTTCGTTTTACACTGGTCCAATACTCCAAACGCCAATGCAGTCGTCAAGCCAACGGTGCTTACATGTGTTGTTGCGGCTGGAAAGCTATTCACACGGGGCAACGTGCTCGCTTTAAATCATAGCTGCTATGCGCAAACATTTTATTTTCATTTTGCTTATGCGGCGTTCACGTTATAATGTCCCCGCTGCTTAGAACTTTTGACCCCCTGTAGTCGCGACCCTACAATATAGACAGTCAGAGTGACACCCATACTGTAAACCAATTGCCGAGGGTGTACGACACACCCCTAGCTACTACATTTTTTGACAGTGTCGTACACACCCATAGCTACCAATTTGGCACGAATTAACTATAACCTACACCGTCTGTAGCTAATGCGGTTTATTAGTCAACTGTCCTGTGTGTAGTTTTTTTTCTAAATTCTCGATATTTGTATCTAGCCCATATGAACATTGCTAAAATAATTCCGAACACTGTCAATAAAACTGCCAGAAGACACGGTGTGCCTGACACTGTTGAGAAATGGTAATACGCGTAACTAGCTACCTTTGAAAAAATTTATTAAAACCATGGGGGTGCCTGCGACACGCTGTTGTCAACAGTGTGCCTGACACAGTGTGGTGTACATAGGTTCCAAACGTTGGGGACATTATAACGTGAACGCCACATTAAAATGTCGCATAATCGACCTCCATTTGATACAGTAAAATTAAAATTAACAGTAAAATTTGATAGCTAGATTTTCGTAGTTCAAAACCAAATATTGTTCAGAATAAATAAAATTAAGTTTTTTTTGTATCAAGAATGCAGAAAATCTAGATTATTATTACAGTTGAGACATCTAAGATTGAGAAGCAGAACGTCTTTTTTGCACAATAACAATGATGTTTCGCAAGCTTTTGTCACTCAGAACTGTTTTGTGCTGCAGCAGTTATAAAACATTTTTAACGCAACGAAATGTTTGAAATCTATCGAATATAGTATATATTAGCAATTATTATTATACTATATATTAGTGTCTATTACAAAGTTGCTCTCCAATCGCGCGTGAATCCATTGTTAAAATCGAGTTGATGATATGTTACTAATAATATTTTACAACCTAACTCGGCAGCACCGGTACAATAAAGTGGACTGTTAGTTTGAGATAGTTTCCTGATCAGCGTTGAAGAGAGGCTCCATGACCTGAGCTACATTTCAGCATTTAAAGTCGTTTCAGTCCTCAATCGTTCGACGGAAACAAAATTTAGTCGTCACAACACTAATTATAGTTGCGTAACTGGCCAAGCCCAATACAAATTAAAAATAGACAGGATGACAATACTGTTGAATATAGACGATATTATAATGTTTAGTAGACTTCCACAATTGACCGTTTGCCGTAGGATTAAATCTGAAATATGGAAATTGCGAAAATGCAGTTCTAAATATGTACGTTGGCTCAGAAGATTTATGGAATGCAGTCATAACTGTGAATTGTCATTTCCGAGAAGTGTCGTTTCCGCGACCATTGTTTTACAAGTCTTGTTTTCTAAGCGAAATGGCTTTTTTTGCGAAAATAGAATCCCTAACATTGCGGTTTCGGCGAAAAATTAAAGTTATTGCATCTCGAAATAGGGTCCTACATACCCCTTCCTATAGTTGATATATATAAATTTGGTTATATATGTTACTTTTTTAATGATATATTACCTGGATTGCTATATAATATGGTATATATTGCATGCGCTATATGCCTTTGAAACAGTATTTTCCAAATTTGGAAACAGGTAGGATAAAACTGTTGATGGATTTATTTACAGGCATAACAGAACTGAACAGAATTTACCGCAACGGAAGCATTGTTGGCGAAATCGAGCAGGGACCCCCTGGACAGCTTTGGCGCCGGAGAATCGGGGAAAGTTGAAGCGTGGCGTTTGGCGCGAATAAGGCGAGACATCGCGAAAAGGCGGTGCGCGAGATTTGTTCAACCGGCGAGATTCGGCTTTGGCCTCGTCGATGCAACGCTGAGCTCGCTTTGCGACGTCCGGATCACATGAAAGGCTGCCGACACCAGAGAATTTCTGGACAGCCAACCAGCCCCCTGAATCGGCGATTTTTAACTCGGTAACACGCTCACCAAGTACAGCTCGAGCTTCAGAAGCGCTTCCAACTGGAAACGTCTAAAACTTTCTCGGTATCCAAAGTAAAAGAAGACAGATAAGAGACGGCTTCAGCCAGGCAGCAGTCAAGTTTGTATAAAACGTCAAACTGATGTTGAATACCTTTGGCAGCAAAAGTATGATGCTCTATAGCAGGCACGGAAGCTACAGCAGGTCCCGAATGTTCCTTCAAAATTTCTAATACCTTTTCTACAAAAGCAGGATCTTGTAAAAGCTGTGACTCAGGATGCGACATAAGAAACAAAGACAGATCTGCAAATAAAACTTTTGATACAAAGC
>JASANE010025479.1:0-19300 GCA_030248225.1 Trileptium ribeirensis | reverse complement strand
TGTGATATATGTTTATTGAATTTTCAGACAATAAAGTGGATTCAAAATTTCGAAACGCTTTGGAGATCAACAACGACGGAGCAAGTGGCAAAAACTATAAGTGGACAGGGATTACAACTTTTGGGCGAAATTGACGCTCAGGTGAAAATTTGCAGAACACCATACAGGAAGAAGATCTTTGTAAGTAAAGATATTCCATATGATATTATTTTAGGGGTAGATTTCATGGTGGAATACAAATGCAATGTGGATCTAGCCAATGGGATTTTCAGTATCGGCGGTCACGACATTAGGTTATGGGATCGAAACAAACGGATAGTTGGGTGGCGAATATGACCAATGTGGTTTCTGAAACTGCACTCAGTGATGATATAAAGCCCGAAAATTGCTTAGCCCAATTTCAGAAACGGAAATTCAAATTCCAAACCTTATTGTACAACAGTCCGATTTGTCAGAGGGTCAAAAACACCTACTAATAAGGATTCTATTCTCATTATCTTGTATTTTCGTTCTTCGATTATGACTTGGGAAAATTAAAATTCGTAAAGCACTCCATAAATTGTGGGAATAGCTCTCCGATTTACCAACGACCATACCGTATACCGCAAATTGCGCGAAGCGACATTCTGAAACAGTTGGAAAGTCTAGAAAATTACGACATAATTAAACCATCAGCTTCACCCTGCGCGTCACCTATTGTGGTGGTTCGTAAGAAGACAGGAAAAAACATGTTGTGTGTTGACTACAGAAGTTAAATGATTTTACTAAGTCGGCCGTGTTTCCGATTCCTCGAATTGGAGACTGCTTGGATAAATTACTCGGAGCAAAATATTTTGCATCTTTGGATCTGACCAGTGGCTACTGACAGATGCAGTTAGAGGAAGATTGTGAAGAAAAGAAGCCATTTATCATAGACAACGGATTGTTTGAAGTTCAATTTTATGCCTTTCGGATTAACATGTGCCCCAGTTCTTTCATGAGGGCCATATTCCTTTTAGCAGGACTGGACGATAAGGTACTTTCATATATTGATGACATACTTATATATTCGCCGACGTTTGGACAACATTTACAAGATTTGAAGGAAGTATTTAGTCGTATTGAGCAAGGTAACATGAAATTGAAGCCCAAGAAGTGCAGCTTTGTGAAAACGAAGGTGCAATTTTTGGAACACGTGGTCTCTGGAGAAGGTATCGAACCAGACGAAGAAAGGTCAAAGCAGTCAAAGATTATCCAGCACCGAGCAGCGTCAAAGAGGTAAGAGGATTTTGGGATTAGCATCTTATTACAGAAGGTTTGTAAATGATTTTTCAAAAATTTCGACGCTACTAAATTGATTGCTGAAGAAGGAAGTAGTCTTTGCATGGACACCTGATTGTCAAGACGAGTTTGCACAGCTGAAATCGTGTCTGGTGAAATATCCTGTTTTGAAATGTCCCGATTTTACAAAATGATTTATATTAATAACGAATGCTAGTAATGAAGGGGTAGGTGCTGTGTTATCACAAATCGATGAGAGGGTGGAATATGTCATCGCGTATGCATCCAGAACTCTAGCCCCGGCTGAAAAAAATTACGCAATAACGGAAAAAGAAGGAATGGCTGTAGTAATGGGAGTGAAATATTTTAGGCATTGCTTGCTTGAAAGAAAGTTTAAAATCATAACAGATCATTCAGCACTGAAATGGCTAATAAGAATAAAAGACGAAAATGGGAGGTTAGTGAGATTGTCGCTTTTACTATCAGAGTTTGAGTTTGAGGTTGAGCATCGAGCGAGTAAGTTTAATACAAATAGTGACGCACTATCTAGAAAGCCTATGGGACAGAGTAAAATTGAAGATCACGATGATGAGGATGATCAAATGTGTTTTCCTAGGAACGTGGATGCCAATGACATAACTGTAAATTTTGTTTCAGATGACGTTCAATATGCTGCCTCGCGACAGTGGAATAGTAAATGGGAATCAAGCAACAACGTTAGCAATTTAGAACGGTCCGATAATACGCTTCAAAAAGTAATACAGTACTTGCAAGATAAGGGAAATGTAGGTAATATGAAAAAAGAGCACAGGTATGTAAATTTTGTGTTGATTGATGGAATCCTGTATAACATCTGGGAAGAAAAACGACCAAACCATGGGGCAAAAACTAGTTATCGGTTAGTAGTTCCAGCAATTTTAAGAATGGAAATAAGGAAAGCTTTGCATGACGATCTGTTAGGAATTAGGAATATGGGTTTTGATGGAACGTTTGTAAAATACGGGAACATAAAATACGGTTATACTGGGATTCTATGTATAGCGATATTATGAATGGTGTCAGTGATGTGTTTCTTGTGTCACTACAAAGATCCTTCGAGGAAAATCAAGGCAGCACTGCAATCAATTCCGGTCACGGATAGACACTTCGATACCATAGCTGTGGACTGTGTGACAGACGAAAAGAGAGAACAAATATATAGTTGTGTTTACGGAATATTTAACTAAATGGGCGGACGCAATGGCAGTACCAGATATTATATACTATTGCTAGGCTTTTAGTAGAAGAAGTCATGTGTCGTTATGGTGCTCCATTCAACTGCCGCGGTCCAAATTTCATGAGTCAATTAGTAAAGTGAATTTGCAATTTTACCGATACTCGAAAATTAAATACGTCGACGTACAAACCTTCAACAGATGGACAGTGCGAACGGCTGAATAAAACGCTTGCGTCAATGTTATTTCATTATGTTAATTCGGCACATACGGATTGGGACATATATTTAAATTTTGTACTGTGTCATACAGAACATCTGTGCATGAATCGACATAGGAGATACCATTCCTGTTGTACAGACCAGATCCACGATTCGTGGTGGATGTGGGAGTTGAAAGTTTTAATCCAATCACTATCACTATCACTTATCGAGAAAAGAGTGCCGACTTCACTATTTTTAGTACCGGCATTAATTTTTTTCGCAGCTTTTAACTGACGCCTTACCAACATTGCGATCCTGGCCATCCAATTTTTGCCTATATGCTTAGATTTATCGAAAACGTTTGGATCACTCAAACCCAGTCCACATCTCCATATAAAATTGCAACAAGTTTCCGCTAGATACTTCCCTTCTGTTTTCAACAGCTCGTTTAGCAAGCCTAAGTTATTAGAGAACTTCAAATAATTTGCTCGATACATCGTTTCAAACGCTTTTCCAGATCGCAGCCACTCGCTGTGGTTATTTCGGACCAGATGCGAGTTCTTAGTGATAACTTTCTGAGATTTCTGACAATATTCTAAAAGTACAGCTCCCGCTGGGTCAAAATCCTGAGCATAACAACATTTACAACGCAAATAATGTTGCTCTATAAAATTAAAACACTTACATACCATCAATGTTCAATCCCACTCTATAGTGGTTCGACAACGTGATTGTCTTCCCAAAGAAATCCAACGCTGGTAATTGACTTGAAACTCGAATTATATTTTGTGGTATACCTAAAAATGCGGGGTTAAACAAACACAATACACACATACCTGTAACTATACCCTGACAGATTTCTCTCCTGGTAAAACTATTTTGGTGTTTTATACTAATGAATTCACATACTTGACACAGCGGTTCTGGTTGCGTAGTCTCCGGTACCAATAGCTGAGCCCGCGTCATTCTGGAACATTCCATGGATTCTGCGACCATCTCCAAAGCTTGTTGATAGGGCATACCATTTTTCGGCAGGTGAAACCATTCATGGTGACATCCCTTGCAATATCCACCCTGTATGATGCCGATGTCGGCTTCCAGCTATGCATCCACTAGTACTACTATATTGGTCCCATAACAAGATAGACAGCGGTACTCCCGCGAACTCAAGCGGTTCTCGTGGAAGAACCGAACGTCCTCTTCCGGCAGTTTGTCGCCATGTGCGATGCTACACCCTTCGGCGTCCTCAATATTGTTACATTGAGCTTGACCCTGTGACACGAGCATCTCCGACACGCCGTGCCTTATCCCAACATCCATTTGAAGCGAATAAAAGTTCGGGCATAACTGCCCGTAAACTCCAAAGTTACTTCTTGATTTACGAGGCGTTGCGAGAACCCATAGATAAACGGTCCAAATGTGTTTCCCGCGTAGCGGCATCATGTTTTCGAGCTGTAACTGAAAACACTGTGGTGGGAGACTTCTCAAGACCGCGTGTCGTGGCATAACATATATTTCTTGGATGTAACACATATTACCGGCGTCCACAAGCCATACATCATAATGCCCGCGTTGCACGATCGATTCGATTTCTCCTCGCACGGGTTGACCTGCGATAACGACGACACACCTTTTGTGCACCTGCGCCTCCTCTTCTTCCAGCGCTACCAACTCATCAGCTGGAAGCATATACGCATTTATTAAATCCATGTTGCATTTCTCCTTGGCAACCGGAACCCGAATTTTGTACGGATCTTCCGCCGCCTCCTGTTTGGTCCCGGGGCTATCATTCGTCGGGGTGTATAGGCTGACTTGAACAGCGGTTTGAACCCCGTCGCTAGTGCTTTTTGTGGGAAGCTTTGTGTTTATTGTTATCAGAGGCATTCATATCTTGTCGCGTGGAAGTCATTTTTCTAAAATAAACGAGTATGCTAGACGCCACTTGTTGATTCCAGTACGACTGATAATTTAGGGTACGACCCAGTATGCTGCACAGGCTTATCCTAGCACTTAGCCTAGTTATTTTAGAGTTTAGCCTCATAACATTGTCTTTATCTACAGTTAATAGAATTATGTCACATAACTTGCTCAAGGCTTGTTCGTCTGACTCTGTGCTTGTTTCATTTGAAAATGTCATCAGGACTGTGATAGGGTCATGTGTATTGGTTTTTGGTGCTGATAATGACATATCATTACCTGAGCAGCATCCGAACTGGAGCTGGTTTCCAATATTCTATTGCTAGCCCGTCATTTTGTTCTCTCAACCGATCAGCTTCACTTTTCCGATCCACCATAGCAGTTCTGAAGACAATTGTTGCAAATTTCGACAGATTTGACTCATTCCTGACGTATCCAGAAGTTCTTGCATTGTGACTGATGGAGTTCCATGGCATTGATTCGATTGAGATGTTTGATTGTCCCAAAACTGTGCGGTCCTGGTCGACCATGATTTTGAAGGTTCTAGAGTGCCAAAAATTTAGCGTCCTGTTAGGAACCGAAGAGTTATTTTGATATGATGTGTTTGAAAATATTGGTCTTCGTCGGGGACAATTAAACTTGATATGTCAAGGTCTTCAGCAGTAATCACGTATTTTACGACAATAAGGTGTCGTCCTATCCTAATGGTTTCAGAACTTAGGTTACTGTTAAATTGGTTATTGTCTGACTTAGTTTTAATAGTTGTAATAACTTGTAATAATTATTCGTTTAACATTAACATATCCTCCATCGTTTTCTCTTATCCACTTGGAGCATGTCTTTCGACGTTCGCCGCTAACCGTTCGCTAGTACAACGAGTTGGATCCGTAGGCATATCCAATCGGTCATACCACTCTTGCTCGCATGCACACGCTATCGCCGCCTGAATGGACATGGGATCCGATGTCATAACGAACCTATTAATCGAGCCTTTTAATCCATTCAAATAGTTATCCATCGCGACGCGTTTCCTACCTTCAACGTTAAGGGTAGGAAACCCCTTTCGGACTAATCGTTCTATATCTCTAGCATATATCTCAATTGGTTCCATGAGTCCCTGGGTCCTCTTCCTGAGTAGAATGCTATAATGATTAGTTATTTCTTAGGTATTAAGACCTTCTTAAGCTATGTTCGCACCATATTGTAGTTTTTCTGTACTCCTGCGAGAAGGGACTTGCATTTTCTAGCAGCCTCACCTCTCAAAAATGCTGGTTGCATACGCGCCATTACGGTTCATCCCATCCATTTACCAAACCAACACTCTCGAGGGTACTCAGCCATTCCTCGAATTCGTCATCGAAATTTACTGAATATAGCATCAAAATTTTAATTTCAATAGTTCTGCGCTCATAATTAGTTGATCTCATACTGTTATCTTCTGCTACTATACCAACAGCACTGTCTCTATGCACACTTATACTTTGTTGTTCACGCTTTGTTCGTTCATTCCCGTGCTCACGCGAACCACCAGTGTGTCTTCTATGCAGTTTGTCAATAAGCGATAAAGAAGAGTTTAAATATTTCTCAATATCCAGTTTTTAATACTACAACTAAACGTACACCACTTTTTAAATTTTGCTTGGATTATAACGTAATCCACAAAATAAATTACTAGCAATATTCTCAAGCTAAAGTCAATATGATTTGTACTTATGCGCTACTGCACTCGTTCCAGCCTTGCGGCACTAAATGTAGCCTCAGTGAGCCTTGGGTATATTGCTACTCTTAACTGACGCTTAATATCCTAAGCTTACTTATAATTAAATTTTTTAACACAGCGAAGACCGTTTATTTAAGCAAACGTTAAATAAATTTAATTATAAAAAATAACAATAAAAGGTGGTAGCGCCACTTACCCGACCTTGATGCCACTGGGGCCTCAAGACAACTTCTCAGCTTCTTAAATACCCAAATTTCTGGCAATTTCGCGGAATCAAAAATAAAACAAAAATCTAATTTTAGCTCAATTTTTGAAATGTTTTGTGTTAGTTATGAATTCCCGGAATCCACACCCAAAAATGAATCCAATTTAACATGCCACTTCACACTCAAAATTCACATGGCAATGTAAATTCACTCATAAAAAGGAAAAAATAAATGCAAGAAAAAATTAAAAAGTATAAAGCAATGTTGGGCAAATTTTAATCAAGAGATAAAATCATAGCCCTGTACAGAAAAAAACTGTGACAAAATTAACTGGATTTCGCAATCTCCCGAGCCAACTATTAGTTTTACATTGCCATGTGCCACACCCAAAATCGCACGCTATACACATTACAATTATATACACTTATGCACAGATTTTACCCATATGATTTTTACTGTAGAAACGCACACATTTTACACGACGAATTCACACCAAAAATCCTCATACAAATTATGCAAAAGCATACACATCAAAACATTAATTTACCACTCAAGATAAAATTATTACAACAAATATGTGCTTAAATTGGTCATCAACAGCATCCCAAAAAGTGTTTCGCGGTCGTAAAACTACAGACCGTTGTCTCTGGAGACTCTTGACCGAAAACATAAATAAGGAAAAGTTGGAAAATACTGAAAAAGTGCATATGTTCCCCAAGGGATTCGAGCCCGCGACGTTTCGCGTGAGAGTCTAAAGCTTTAACCCGTTTGCTACCGAAGATCTGAGATCTTCGTAAACTGCCACGCAGAAATCAAACAACAAGTTTACATGTTTTCGTCATTTGTGAAACTGTATATAAAACGACATAGCACAACCTGTTGTTTTCGAGTTTTGTATAGGCTGTACATTATAAATTTTGCTTTTGGCTTTTGTCAGAATTGTAAAAGAAATTTATGGTGTACCTATGTTGAAATGCATTTCCCCAGTTCCGAATATTAGGGTTTCGGATCCCTTACCGACAACAGGAGAATGGGTACAATTTTTAAAGACACTAATTATTATTTGACGTTTTATAAAAATAAGTTTTGGTGGGGGTCATCATTAACAGTGGGGTGGCTATAAGTAACTTTTCCTTTATGTTTAGGTTAAAACAACGGAATTACACCTTTTACGCTGTTACATTTGAGAGCCAGGGAAAACTTTTGGTTACTCCTAATTTGTTTCGCCGACCCTTTTCCAACAATACCATCCACACTTCTCCTGCGCAGACGAACGTTGGACGCTGGTGAGTCTATAATGTACAAGTCTTTGAAGTTTCGAATTTAGACTAGAGTTGGGAAAAGGCTACGAAAGACACCAGCCTGCCAGCTGAAAATTGTCGTTGTCTTCGGCCAAGATCCAACAACCGGGCATTAACCGGCGCCGTTGATAGTCGCTACAGCCGCTGGTCAACAGTTTATGTGGGCCGTCTCTCAACCGGCCTCGATCTGTGCTTGTGTATAGCAAGTGAATTAAACCACACACTGTTGAAATTTTTTATGTGTACATAATAGCCAAATGCCAACATGCAGAGATTTTGTACAGTCTAGTTCATCTTGTCAAATTTAAACACGTAACATATAGGTTTATTATTGAACTATTAATATGCATCAACGCTTAATGTTAGAGCTCAATGCCTTGCTGTGAATATAATAGAGTTTTGCTACAATCTGTCCAGGCATAGGATTCGGCAATTTAGCTGTTTCATTGTACTTCTTGCAAAACCTTCATATGCAAATTGATTTGTTAACAATGGCTGAAAAAACATTTACGAATATTAAATGCGAAGAGAAATGTTAGACTCGTAAGAGAATTTTCTTTGTAGTCAGACGTTAATTTACGGTCACCAGGCTGCTGAGGCAGCGGCCGACCATTAGACCATTGTTATCGGCCGGCCGTTGGCTGTCGGCTGGCCGTTGGCTGTCGGAAGTCCGTTGGCAGTTGGACGTTCGTTGGCCGTCGCACGTTCGTTGACCGTGTGACGTTCGCTGGCCCTCGGACATTCGTTGGCCGACGGACGTTCGTTGTCCGACGGTTATCCGTGGGCCGTAGGACATACGTTGGCCGTCGGTCGTGTGACGTCTGACCCGAAAGTTTACAGGATAGCAGCTGCCCGTTCCATTTAAAATTACGCCGTGGCCCAACAACAAATTGCACTGCAAATACGGTCGTCGTATATATACCGTTCTATTAGTTGGGCCTTGCAACTGTGACCTCTGTTTACGATCATAAAATTGCAAAACGGCTGGTCGACTTGATGTCGTTAAACACTGATAGTCTTAAAAGCTTAACCTTGATGAGAACTACCGCGTTTTGGAGACATATAAAATCCTGAGCTATATTTTGGACCATTTTTCTTGAAAACCATCATTTTCCTATTATAAAACATATGAATTTGATATTTTTTTTGTAAAAAATCTGTAAGTCTTCAACCGAATCACAGGTATGGTTCATTTAAGGTCCCGCTTATAGTTAACTTCCGATTTTTTCGTTGCAGGCACAAGTCGAAATGCCTATCTTGCAGGCATACATTTCAAATTCATTGGACATCAGTAGGTATTTGCTTTTTCCATAAACCAAAATTTTGATTAGCGTGTTGACTCGCATTTTTCGAAAATCAATATTTTGAGATAATTTACAAAAACTGTGCCTAATTTTCAGATATTCAAGTAGGTTGAAACGCAGCTTGGGATCTCGCCACAGGACTTTTAGTGTGTAGCAAAATGCAATGAGTTGGAGCGTCTTGAACGAAATATTCAGTTTTAACGACAATGAATGTTTCCAAGCCTTTAAACACAAGCTCGGAAACCTCTTTAATATATAGGAAATAAGGCGAAAGTAAATCGTGCATACATGTGGTCATTTTAAAACTTGATGTCTAATTTCTGGTGAAATGATAAAGACATATCACAATATTTGGTATCGCAGCATGCAATGATATCGGACCTCATGAATGGTAAATTTTGTTTCTTATTCCGGCGCATACTACTTGTCATGGTTGTGATAAACTGAACGCATTGACGAACAAGCTACCCTGTTGGAAACACATACTATGTGTCAGGAACTTTCGTTTCAAAACGAAAAACTTTTCTTCTTAAAAGAAGAATGTCACAGCAGTCATATTCCTATTAACAATAGAATTTATGCGCCTGGACTACATATAGTTATTTAAATATAAACTGTACGCGGTTCGACATAATATATGGTTTTTGAAACAATATAATTATATTTGTTTGCGAATATGCTTAGAAGAAGAAGGAGGGGGCCGGGTAGGTTGTTTTTTTTTTTTCGTCTTTTATTTTTCGGGATTCCTAATGTTTTCTTATTGTGGTTAAGATCGAGAGGTTTGCTGCGTGCCCTTTTTGCCTGGGGTGCGGACTCCGCGGTGGGGTGTGAAAGGCTTTTATGAGTATAAGAGATAGGTGCAGTGCAGTGCAATTAAAGCTGTAATGCACAGTCTGACAGAAGGTGAAATCAATGTCACAGCCTGACGGCTGTGACAAAAACATTGGATGTAACCATAAACATACGCTTGGTAATAATGCTGTTTACTGTTGATGATTATTTATCGGATTTTTCGCTATGAAACTTAGTGAATTTAGCATCAAACTGAAACTTTAGGAATGATTCATGGCTCATTGTAGGTATCAGTTTTGTTTCATCAGTCTGGTTAATTTCATGTCTAATTTAATGTCCGAAACTGTTTACAAACTATATCACCATGTACTTCTAAAATGGACTACTGTTTAAAAGTATGTCACCTGCGGAAGCGTAAGCCTGATGGTCCAAAGCTACCGGAGTATATCAAAATTTAACTCGCATAAGGCTGGTATGCAGTCGCGATGTATGGTAAGCGCGGCGGTACATATTTGTATGCTGCATGTCATAGTATGTATGTTCTATAGGGTGTCATCAAACTACCAAAATATATATGAGATCAAAAATTGGAGGTCAGCCAGTTGAATTGGTGGCCGATTATGTGCTGTACATAATTGTTATAAAATACGAATCATATATGTGTAATATAACGACGGACTGCAATTATGGATACATAATAAGGTAAAATTTAAACTATTTTAGCCTTGTTTTGCGTTCTTCATTAAAAACTTAGGGTTATTTGAGCCAGAACTAGCATGTTTTATAGCCACACAAATAAAAATTCGTCAGATTTAGCCGCAAAGGACATTACCTGGGGAGCATGGAATTAGAGACGCTAAAATTTACCTGGGGGCATAAACTAGGGGAAACTAGGGAAGGTCATTAAATTTGGGTCCACCCGTCCTCCTCCTATTTGGAAAAGGCTTGCACAACATGTGTTCGCACATGTGGTAACAATAAATTTATTCAGGGCCAAAATTTTTAATTTCATTGCAGGGGCGAGCCCGAACAGTTTGCACGTGGCCGGGAACAGCAGATTTGTAAGTCACGGCACACTGTAACCCCACCTAGTTCACATAAACATGCACTTAGCATTTCTATCACCCTTCGCAGTGAGCTGGCTATTGGCACCTCCCAGTTCCGACAGTCCCTACGCCACTGCTGCGTGATGTGATATTTAAAAAATGTATATAGTATTTTATGATCTTGCATGTGGCTCATGCATTTACAGTACATGTACAAATTATACGGGTTGACTTCATCAGGATTCTGAATTTTGTTCCCAAATAGGGTCGGAAAATATTTCTCTGGCAAAATTTGACTAAATATTAATTTCTATCGTTATTTGCATATTCGTTATAAATACCCCGAATTCTTTCTTTTTTTAACAATCAATGCTTTTTATATATTGCATCCGTATTGGTCACTTGTCGAGCTTGAAAAAATTACCGTTTTTCGCCTGAAGCCGCTAGCCTTATAGAATCGATGGTCCTACAAACCAACGGTTCCAGCTGAGCATCTACACTGTTGAAACACTGAATCAAATGTAACTCTCGGTTGATTCGATCCCAACCTGATTCAGTAAATAAGTCAACCTTAACTTTATCCGAGGCATCTGGACTCGATGTATGTGAAGTCTGACAACTACGCAGTGCCAAGAAACACCATGTTCAAAAGGTTAGAGCCGTTTAAGTTTGTCTCTTCTGCACCGTTGCGCAGAAACAAATTTAATGATGCTAAAGCTAAATAGTCTTAACCAATTAACAGTTATTTAGTTTAATTTTAGTGTTAACCTAAATAGTGTAAATAATGTCTTACAAATTGCATTAAATTCTAAAATTATGAACATGTATATACAGTTTTGGCTAAATTCAAGCTTAGGCGTGTAACTCTATATGCAGGTTGTGCACGCCTCGATATAATAAACCTAAACTAGAACTTCAACTAAGGCAAGATCCTAGTATGATCCTTATACTAAGTCTTAAGCCTAAGTCACGGGAGGGGGGGTGACTCCGAGATGTTCATTTCAACGAGATGTTTACGCTGCGTCCCTCGGCTTGACTTTTCCCTTACTTTAAGTCTCATGGTTTATTAATTCGATATATGTTGAAAACCAGACATGTAGGAATGTTTCCTTAACAAGTTCGGCATTTTTTTCAACTATTTTATTTTATTTGTAAAATTTTACTGATTCAATATGTATGTATACATCCAACTTTTGTACTACTGGACTTATGAATTTGGTAAAATACTGATAGCGTTCGATAGTTCTGGCAGTGCCACAGCCAGAATTTTTTGCACGGGCGAGGGATGAGGGTGGGGCACGGGACTTGCTAGATGGGGACCAACCTAGTCAAAAGCGGCACACATAAGCGTACAGTTGGCTTTTCTGCCATTCTTTAACGGGAGACACGCGTGATAGCACGTGAGGAAATTCCGTCTAAGCCATATTTATCTACTCCCTTTAGGTCTGGGTTTACTATCTGCATAAGCTACATCTATTTTAGGTAACTGTTAATCTACCCTTGATTATAGGAAGTAGTACAGTACTCAGGTGGTTTCATAGGAGTCCAAGTTCAGTCGGTGCAATGGTGTGTAGGTGGCTTCGGCTGGGGAAGAGTTAAAGTCCGGTGGAATTATGGATATTTTTAATTTTTCTTTCAGTTTTTGGCAATTTGTGCCAATTTTTCGCATATTTTTTCTAATTTATATTAGTGTTTGCAAAATTGTTTGAACGCATTGAGCTCGCGGAGGGTGGTGGGAGCTTGGCCTCAGGGTTAAATATAGCTATCAAATTGTCCAAATTTCTGGCGGAGAGAATAATCCCTACCCCTATGGACATCTATTTATTATTTTTTCATGAAAACTAGGTCAAACTTACCTTATTATCACGGGCATAAATGATTTTCCATGGTATACTTTATATCTGTTGAATTCAATCTACTTCGACAATGAAATATGTTCTTAATAATATATTTATTCTTGGACCAGAGCCTTAAAATACTGTGGTCTCTTATGCCAAACCCTGTGAATGGAAAACCGTTTTGCGTTTGGTTAGCTGAGCTGGTACGCAATAAAATGCTCATAATTCACATCGCTCGATAATTTTACCATCGGTTTTACAAAATAGCCTAATTTTTTCCCATTATCAATAATATTGCAGAGCTACAATATCGGTCGTTATAGATTTTCCACTTTTGCAGGCATATACGCTAGGTTTTGCCGCAATATTTAAACGCACTAAAAAGCGTGACTAGTCTAGTTATCTGTATTTCTTATCCTGTGGAGCTTTGCATATCTAAAATAAAACACTCATCGAAAATGAGGCATCCCATTTTTTATATTTGTATTTGTATTTTTATTATATATTTTTTATTTTTGCTTCACCACACATCGTTCATGGATACATATAGTTGGCAGCAAATCCTTTTATCAAATTTTATGTGAGATAAACTATAAAATATTGGTTATTAAAGCAAAATAAATGTTAGATTGTTGATCTTTGGTCCAAATGTATTAATTTACTCGTAAATCTAATCAGTAACAGGCTTGCTACATTTTCTGCACAATGAAAGATTACAACCCTTATCGATGTAACAATAGCTTAAACGTATTGTACCTAATGTGGACACAGTATATGTAGAGAATGCGTCAATTTGGTTGCATAGATTACGAGCGATTCCCACGTTAAACTAATGTTTAGCAAGGGCAAGCTTTGAAGTTTAACGGCTGACCGATGGCCCACCTGCCTGCCGGCGACTCATTGGCTAAGCGACTTCCAACCGGCAAACTACTGCCAAGAAACAATCCTAGTGTGCGAATTTAACTTGAGTCCCATCACAGCGTTTATTCGATTTGCATATGAAGCTTTCATATATCCAACATACAATTAAAACGGTTAAAGTGCCGAATCCTTGCAGTTAGACGAACTATAGACTAGCCTGTACTACATGTACCATTGCGCTACGGTCGGCGTTGAGGTGTTTCTTTGACCATTGATGCATATTAGCCCAATAAAACAACATGTTATTTCCCTAAATGTGGCATGACAGTACAAAATCATAGCATGTTGCTTATTACATCAACAAGTTTGTGCAGTCTAATGCAATTGCTAGATAAAACATAATAATACATACAACCTATAATACATCAGACCGGCCGGTCGACGGCACATAACACTTAGCCAACGACTTCGTGGCGGTCGGCTAACGGTCGTTAATAGCACCAAACCTGTCGTTCGGGATAATCTTTAAAACGGAGGGTGGCTCGACGGGCTAAAAACGGCCGCCATTGCTCTTTTGAAAACTACTTTAAAGGCACAGAAATTAATATGCTCCAAGGAATAGGCAAACACTTCATTAACGAGACAGAATGTAGGATTGACTCATATTGTAAAGGCCCTAGTAAAGGCAGCTGCAACTCTAGAGCAGTAGTGTTGGACAAATATCTAGAAATTGTGATCACTTAGTGAACGTAGCTACCTTTTTATATATGCATTTTCGTCAAAGCAGTTAATGAACGTAGAACCTAAGAAATTCACACGCAATTAAACGAAACGGAAGTCACGGTAGTTGCAGTTTTAATATTAACTATGCACACGTACACATAGGGGTAAACCGGATTATCTCGCTCAGGGGTGAAACCGAAGCGCCGATCGCGCCTGACATGTCGTCTAACCTTCCTCGAAGGCGCTGCACCCCCACCTCGCCGACCGGCTAATCCTCCTTAGGAAGCCGAATCCCGCGCCCGCTTCCCCGCTGAGGATCGGGTTACCTCCCATCCCTCTCTCCTGGCACCTCCGACCATGCATGATTATTATTAGACAAAATACTGATCAGACTGACAAAAACAATGAAAACTTATAAATTGAATACATGCTTGAGGTATCAGGTCCCGGGGCCGATAGCAGGGGCTCCCTGGTGGACGCCATCAGCCTCTCCCGGGGGGTTGCCGATTGGCAAGCGGGGGGTCGTCAGCGAGGCGATAAATTTTCGAAAATAGTGGGGCTTAAAATTCGTGTATAATTTGCTCTATTTAGCTTAGACATGTTTCGATTTTTCCTTCTGATCTCCTAGTTTGAGGCGCAACCAATACATCAGAGAAGTCGCCATATTAACATCATCAGATGTTTTGTGTAGACAGTGCGTTTAATTGGGTTACGATTGTTATATTTGCCGTTTTGCTATATATGACCTGGAAAAGCTTCCTGGTGATGTCGATCCACAAAGCCAGTGATTTTGTGGTTGAAATAAATAGAGAGAGCCTGAAAATTGTGTATGGCACAGAAGCCCAGGATGCCATAGTTCGCTTCTGATAACAATATTTCTTAGAAATTTGTAATCTTTGATATTTAATTTACCCGGCGTAATTTTCAGAACGTAATATATATGTTACACGCCATAAACATTTGAAAAGGTAGCTTTTACAAACAGCTTTCAGGATACGCCTGTCCTGTAAAGTTTTCTTATCAGGCAGTGGAGTACGTAGCGTTGCGAACTGACTTTACAATGCAGGAAACAACTTTTCGCATATAAGAAAATACACCGTTCTCTAAAGGCAATGTCAACTAGAATTAAAAAATTAGAACTCACCAATTGTATCACTGCACTAGCGACGTTCGCAGTGTTGACGATGTTGTTTTGGAGATATTCGACCCATACCGGCAGTAATATGCTACATCTTAGCGCAAGTTCTTCAATTTCAAAATATCGCAGAAGTCAAAATTCGACGTCAAAGCCCGTGCTTCTTCTACCGTTTCCGATTGAAAAGGTTCAATATCCTGGAGCTAGCGCACCGGTTCCCGTCGGTCACGATATTCAGTCATTAGTTTGCTGGATTCCAAAATCCTCGTGCACACAGTTCAAAGGTAAGGTACTAAGACCTAGGATCGTGTCTGATAACGCGTTAGAAGTAGTGTGGCGTTCACGTTATAATGTACACAACGTTTGGAACGTATGTACACCACACAGTGTCAGGCACACTGTCGCCAACAGGATGTCTTAGATACCCCATGTTCTTAATAATTTTTTCAAAGGTAGCTAAACTAGGGGTATTGCCACATATCAGCAGTGTTAAGCGCACCATGTCTTCTTGCAGTTTTATTGAGAGTGTGCGCCATTATTTCTTCAACCTTCATATAGCAATGATACAAATATCGAGAATTTAAATAAGTCTACACGCCACAATTGACTAATAAACAGTATTAGCTACAGACGGTGTCCGTTATAGCTAATTAGCGCCAAATTAGTAGCTAAGGGCGTTTACGACACTGTAAAAATAAAATATAGTAGCTAGGGGTATGTCGTACACCATCGATAATTGATTTACAGTATGTGTGTCACCCCGACCGTCTATACGGTAGGGTCGCGAAAATAGGGGGACAAAAGTTCCAAACAGCGGGGGACATTATAACGTGAACGCCACCCGCATAACGGTCTTTACGAATATACCTCGCCTACCCGAAAGACGTCATATTTGAAAATACAGCAATAATTTGGGTACCATTCAACAACTTTAGTTCATCGAGAGTAGTCACACTAACATTATAGCTGTATATTCAAAGTTGACGATGTTCGGAATACGAATATAATCGAAAAAACCCAAAACGTTTACTGTCAGTGCGTTGTGTTCTGTTAGAACACTGAAAGTTGAGAAAGGTGCGACGACTTAAATGAATCATGCATACTAAAATTTTAGCATCTATACAGTACACAACACGAGCTAAACTTCACTGGCTGGACTAGAGTAGTTTACATTTTCACCTTCAACTTTTTTATTGTGAGAGAATGCTTTGACTCAAAACTATTATTTATCCTTTCAAAATTACGGTAATTGCCGCTAATGTCTTAGTAATAGATAAAAGAATATTTCTATTAACGATATATAGAACAGGAAATATAACCGCACGGAATAGTTCATTATAGACTCTTGATGGAAGCGATTGCAGTTTGTAAGGACTCATTTACTAATGAAAGTTTAAACTATGCTATCGCTTGAATGAATATCAGATATCGATAATTAAAGAAACTAAATTCTAAATATCAAATTTACAGCTCTAGCATGTCGTGCCAGGTACCAGCGGAACGAAACACTCCAGCGCCTGCTAGCAGTAGATCCTCAGGCGGCACATCGTTCTCCGTGCATGGACTATGCTAAACAACCAAATATAACGGCTCAGATGTAAGTTCAGCGTATATATTAAATTTACAACTTAATGTATCTTAATAATATAAATATAAACATCTAATTTACAACACTGTCTTGTCATGCATAGCTAATACAGAACAAAACAAACCAGTATTAACCACTGACTCGCCTAAGAATTATCGCAGGTTTGTGCATGCGTTATGCCGAATCACCAAACATCACTTATCAAATGCAAGTTCAGGATGAAAAGCCATGTTTGATGTCCTTGCAGTTGGTGAGAGCTAATTCGTCTTCGGATATGGTTTTACCAAATGGTTACATGTTATTACATTCCTTGCGATGTAATGAAGTGCGATTGCACCGCTGTATCATCAGTTACAGTGTAGCTAAGATCTGCGAGCCCGACTTGTCATGCATAGCTAATACAGAACAAAACAAACCAGTATTAACCACTGACACGCACAGTGGTATCTATTTATGTATTTATTTCTTTACATATAATCTTTTGTACAGTCTTATAATATACGAATCGCGTGACTAATCACAAATGAAGGCCGAATGACGGGATGTTGAGAAACTGCCACCGCGAGGCTAATAAGCTGAGATGCCCCTATGGTAAGAATGAAGCGAAAATCTAAACGTTCTATGCCGTTATCCTCGGAAAAAATATCAATCGTAACACCACAAAGTCTAAACTAACCTTGAACTGATTTACGACGTCCGCTGAAGTGATAATGGACAACCATCTAATTATCCAAGAGCAATCACATGGCGCGGCAATCTGTATCAAACATCACGATGAACAAGGTAGACAAACGCGTACTAACTGACGAACGGTATGCCTATCGGATAAGACTACGGCTTAAGTTGAAATTCAACTAACAATTCATTAGTTATTGCAAAGTAGAAATTGTAATTATCACATTATCCCAACTTAAGCTACCCGCGAACATTGAAGCAATACCGCTACAATTACAAGTACTATGCATCACAAATTCCTACCTAAACCAAACCAGCTTAAACACTATTCCATTTTTAAACTATAATAGTTAATTTAGAGGGATACCATTCCAAATATCGATTGAAACCAATATATATTCTATTGATAGTTATACTAATTGATCCACTTGTAAAATCAATCTGTGGAAGTAATGTATAAGCTCCAAGCGGGGATTCCTAACTTATTCATAAAAGGGTTCTTTTCCATTATCTGCCACCAGTCTGAATTCCGTCAACTTTGAAGATACAGAGCTGATTTTGGTACCAATCGAATTCAGCTCGATGAGACGGTTCAGAAAATACTTATTTTACCCATATCCCTGAAATTTTTTAGATTTTTGAAGTCCCGATAATTCCCCCTTGGGAACCCAATTTTTTTTCTTCCCAATAGGATCATTTGGTACTATTCGACTCGGCTTGATGAGAGAAATCTACTGGTGAATATTGAATATAAAAAACACCGCCACATAACAGTATATTGAAATCTAATCCACCGTTAGAAAGTTATGAGATCCTAACTAACGCTGAGAGCGGTACGTTAAAGCGTTAAAAAAGGAACATCTTAGAGCTGGGGTTCGGGGGGCGGTAGCCCCCCGACTTAGGCTTAGTGTTTGTCTCATTTAAAGACCTTAACTTAGGCTAAGACTAAAGCTTAGGCTTATTAATAGAGAACGGCACGGCCTGCGTTTTATTTTCGCCCTTCAGGGTTACTTAGGTCCTCATAATTTTCTAACGGTGGAGTAGATTTCAATATACTAAACACCAGTAGATTTATCTCATCGAGCCGAGTCAAAGGATACCAAACATAATGATATTCCGAAGAAAAAATTTTTGGGTTCCCAAGGGGAAAGAAACCTTTGGGACCTCAAAAAATCGAAAAAAATTTCTAGCATATGGGTAAAATGAATATTTTCTCAGCTCCACTTCATGGTGCTCAAAGTCAGGTCAGCTCTGTATCTTCAAAATTAACCAAATTCGGATAGGGGGATAATGGAAAAGAACATATAAAAGTTTAGCTGCATATAATAGAAAAAGTAATCCATTATAAAATTAAATACCTTTGGTATAAAAATACGTTGATATATATAGACAAGCATATATGTCATGTTATCTATGGTACTAAATAAATTACCTGCTGCTCCTATGGTGTAGTTACATAAAACTGTTACATAAAAATGCTGCTTCCAAAAATAATACTTTAGTACTAAATTATAACC
>JASANE010025478.1:0-12954 GCA_030248225.1 Trileptium ribeirensis | reverse complement strand
TTGTTGTGTTTGCCTTTATTACTTCGTTCAGTTACGTATCTTTCGTAATGTCACTTCACATGTACCGCAAATATTGATCTTAACTTAGCAACCATTTCCAAATAAAAATTTGATAAAAGCAAAATTACTTTATATTTTCCAAAAGCATAAGCTTTTCCTTAATAGTGGACAGTTTGTTGCTGTAATGTAAACTATTTTGCAAGCTTTGTATGTAATGGTGTAGGTTCTATGAACGTTTGATCCAAATTGTATCAACCATTCCCCAGTCATAAATAACAGAAACTCAACCGGCAAGGCTTTGCTCTCAAATATGCGATTTTGACAACATTATTGTTTCACGAAGGGTTTAATACCACTGCTGATTACTACAGTCACTTTGCTTCGAAACATTTCCTTGTGTTTATCTCTAATATTGGGTTATAGAAGGTACCATCTTAGAAATAAGCTATTTTTGCTCTGAAATATAGGATTTATTCAACCCCTGCTTGCACACAAAAGGAGGTACAGTCAAATAATTTTACTTGTATGTGATACTTTATGATCACATTCAATGGTAAAAAATGTAAGAGGTTCCGCCAATTGGTTCTCGAGTTGCTGGTGTTGGATCAAAAACACTGCGTTTATCGCTGTATATTGTACTTAGGCAACTGGATGATCTGTTTTAGCATCAATTTATTCAGTAATAAATTGAAAACTATATTTTGCTATAGTCTTGTTGTTGGGTAACTGTTATCTGCAAGTCGCTTCATGTCGTCGATGACAATTTTCAAGCCATACCCTGCTATGATATAATGCCCACATTAGCATTTGCCGTAAAGCTCAAAAAGGCATTACAGTTGTAATGCTGAATTAATATCTGTATATATGCCCTATTTAGACACCCAACGGTAATAATGCAATTTATGCAATTCATCTACAGGTTATAACCCTGTCAATGTATGTCAATATTCCATGCATATTGAGCTTAATTTATACAGAACTTTGCGCCCTTATAAGGACCAAGACAAAGAACTTTTCAAAACGGTTAACCTGTAAAATTTTGTCTCTTAATATATGAAACCCCAGACATGGAATAAGTAACAGAAATGGGACGAAACTGTGCGAATTATGTGAATGTATAGCTCACAAAGCCTGCAGGAAACAAGGTATAGTTTATACTGTAGGAATGAATTTATGATTTTACTCATTATTTTGAAGCTGTCAACATCTCTGACGGCTATATAATGGCATTACAAATTTCGTCTAAGAAGTGGAGGTCTGATACTGATGAGCAGTTCAATGTGGTTCAACACAATTGTACTTGTCATAGCTATAAAAGACAATCTATCCTAGTCAAATACGTCAATGACTACACGTTGTGTTATTATGCAAGGTCGAAATTATCTGAGAATTTGATTTCTTAACCATTTTTCGTTGCGAACTGAACTGTGTGCAGACTCCAAAGATGCCATTTAGAATGTTATTGACGATGACAGTGCCCCCTGAAATCGTGCTTTATACAAATGCTCAACCGCGAAAATATTAATTGAATACATGGATATCCACGCCATTTCTCGTTGCCTATGGAGATGTATGTCTTTCAATTCCAAATATTGTTGACAAGCTATGTTAAGACTAAGAATATTTAATGTTTTAGTTAAGTGAAGATATGACTCTCAGCATGCCGTGCGTAACAGCGTTGTATTTAAACAATCAATATATTACTATGCGCTAACAACAATTTAATGCTATCGACGCAGAATAATGAGTAGCCTCGGCGTCGATGCAATTAGAGTTCTGTCCAAATATTCGCAGCGCTGTTACTGAAAGCGTATAAAACACGAACCTAATATGATAAACTCAAAATATCATCGATTATAGCTGATTTTTATGCACATAGTGTTTAGTGAGGTTGTAGCAACAAAATTTTTCGCTTCATAGGAAGCCTAAAGCACTTGATCGATATTCTAACTCAATCTGTGCCCTGATAAGCTTTTATACAAAGCAGCGCTGATAGAGATTGGTTTTATTAAACCAGTGTTCTAATGTAGCATAACACACACTTTCGTTTAATAGCTAAACTAGATGTATAAAATAATGATACGGCTGTTCTATCTCTTGCTCGTATTGTGTTGGACAGAAACTAAGACTCATACCGGCTGTTCGAATAAGGC
The DNA here is from genome assembly GCA_030248225.1 of Trileptium ribeirensis. Lineage (NCBI taxonomy): Eukaryota > Metazoa > Nematoda > Enoplea > Enoplida > Thoracostomopsidae > Trileptium > Trileptium ribeirensis. The sequence goes on along the minus strand of JASANE010025478.1, from coordinate 10,801 downwards.
TTAGTAAAAGCCGTAGCCCAGCGATATCGTCCACCAGTAGAACAGCGCACAAAGACAAAATAAAAGACATAACAAAAACTACTGTTTGTAGTGAGAGACAATAAAAACGGAGCATATGAACGCTGTTGTACGCATACTTGTACATATAGTGCCAGTCCAGGCTTTTACATATTTTCATTAGATGCATGAGCATATAAGTGCAGCGCTGCGTGTTCAGGAATGAGCAGATACTCTGCAGTTATGCCTAGAGCACGCGTGCGATACAGGCTATGGATGCAGAACACAGCAAAAGGTATACCGGCTGTGATTTCTTTATAACTGATGATTAGTATAAGCACGGCATGGCTGGCATCGACAACGAACAAATGAAACGAATAACAACTTTGAGTGACACGCAGCTATCATTAAAGTGAAAGCCGACAACAATGTTCTTGGTGTCAACGTCATGATTTTGTGCTGGGAGTGCAGCTAGTCAAGCGATACTTGACAGACAGATAAATCAAGCTTTTTCTTAGATTAAGCATTGTCACGTGATATGATGTGAAGAAGATGAAGATGCCGTTGTCAGCAAATTGTATATGTAGATGACCCAATGGTCCTTTGCTTAAGCGTAAGCCTTTTTTGAGGTCCCAATGGTCCTTTGTCTAAGCCTAAGCCTAAGACGGCAGCCGCCCTACTTAGGCTTTGGATTAGTGTATGCCTGATATAAGGGACTTAGCTTAGGCTAAGACTATGGCTTAGGCTTAGTATATCGAGATCGGCATGGCCTGCGTTATATTTTCGCCCATTAAGGTTACTTGGGTAAAATAGCTTTCTAACGGTGGGGTAGATGTATACAAAATACACACCAGTAGATTTCTATCATCATGCCGAGTGGAATGATGCTCAATATAACTATATTCCGAAGAAAAAAATTTTTGGGTTCCATAGAGGGGACCATTGCGATGTAAAAAAATCGAAAAAAATTTTTTTGAGATATAGATAAAATTAGCATTTTCTGAACTGCCTCATCGAGCTGAATGGGTTCATACCAAAATCAGCTCTGTATCTTCAAAATTGACCAAATTCGATCTGGGAGGATAATGGAAAAGAACCTTTTGGGTTTTAACGCACGTTTATAACTCAAATTCCAGTAAAACAAGTAATTCATTTATAATTATGTTTCTATCGCTCAAACAGAACAAACTGTATTTTACCTAAGTATTTGATATATTTAATTTTCTGATCATCAACTTATATAATCGTATTTTTCATGTTGTTAAAGTATCCACTACAGAAAAATAAGAGCTCAACTTCGTCACCCATAAATAAAACAATTTATTGGCCATGATTGATTTTGTTAAACCTAAAATTTACGAATTTTATCACTTTTTCAGCACGGAAGCGTCGCCATATTTTTCAGGTCATGAAAAATTATAATATTTACAGACTCATCACTTTAAAACGGAAGAAGGAGGATAAAATTTGTTCCACCAACATTAAGGTCACTGAGTCTTGATTGCAGCTGCAAAATTACTGGGTGAGTGCAATCTGTTAGCACCCACAAATTTTCAAATTACTGTGTATTAAAACTAGCAATAAGAAAATTACTGGGCGCATCGAATTTTGCAATAACCGCAAATTTTTCAATTTATGGGTTCCATATAGCACCCACAAAATCTATGGGAAATTTTTTATCCTCCCCAGTTTTGTGTGGGTGAGGTATCATTGACAATGCATATAAATATGGGCCCGATAAGCCGCATTTACGTCGGTGTCGGCACAGCAATTTAGATCGTATAGACTAAAAAATTGTGTGTCATAAGTAATGGTGACTTATCTTCGATGCTGCTACGTTGTCTACTTCGTATAGGAAGATATATGTTGGAGACAAAAAGTTGCAGATTCATATACGACTGCCTCATTATAATTCCAACCAATTCGTGTAGAACTAAAATCATAATTAAAGAACCCAAAAAAATTATTCAGCCGTAAAATAAAATTGTGTTAAAGCATGAAGCATATCTTGGTGATGGGAGGTGAGAAATAGCAGATTCATTTGTAAAAATAACAGGCGTTATATTACTGTTACATTTCCAGGGGCGTAGTAAGAGGGAGTGCACCCTCACTTTTCGGCAAAAATCTGAAAAAAATAGGATTTATTTCATATGGCTCCCGCAATTTTCCATTACAGCCCCCCATTTTGAGTTGCCCTCCTCACTTTCGAATAGCGCGCTGCGATCTTGTACATTTCTTAAGGAAACTCTTAGATGATCTCTAAATGCTCACTTCAATTTCTATTAATGAAATCAAAAGAATAATATTCACATTTTGACCACGTTTTGTTTAATCTGTGTAAATTGACGAAAAATATATAACTTTAGTATAACCCCTTATGCGGCGTTCACGTTATAATGTCCCCAACGTTTGGAACCTATGCATACCACACAGTGTCAGGGATATTGTTGACAACACGGTGTCTTAGACACCCCCATGTATTTAAATTTTTTCAAAGGTAGCTAGTTACGGGTATTACCACTTCTGGACAGTGTCAAGCACATCGTGTCTGCTTGCAGTTTTATGGACAGTGTGCGGCCTTATTTCCTTAGCTTTCATATGGCCTAGGTACAAACGACGAGCATTTAAAAAAAACTACACAGCCCAGTTAACTACTAAACCGCATTATCTACATACACTATCTGTTACAGTTAATTCGCACCAAATTGGTAGCTAAAGATGTGTACGATACTTTAAAGAAAAATGCAGTAGGTAGGGGTGTGACGTACACCCTCGGCAATTGATTTACAGTATGAGTGTCACCCTCACTGACTATACGGTAGGGTCGCGACTACAGGGCGACAAAAGTTCCAAACAGCAGGGACATTATAACGTGAACGCGTCATTTACTGGTTGGAGCTATGCGAGAACAGATTGTACTAAGTAGTTTGCGCTGCACTGTATGATTGTACGGGTGTTATTTTTCCCTCACTTGGCGAGGAGCCCTAAGGATTCAGGCAGCAGCTCCTAAATAGCGCAATAGCTACTGTGAATGTTGCTTACTATCCAGCGTTCCATGTTCCTATTTAATGAAAGTCAAAATGCGAATAAATTCCGAACATAAAGGGATAAGTATATGTTGTCATGAGTTTGTCTGTTTTAACGATATACATAGTTGGCTAAATAGTTTAATCGAGTTAATTCGGCATATGATAATGTAACCAGATCAAGCAGTCATGCCGTAAGCCGTACACAATAATTATTCGTTTGTCAACGGTGCTGTTGAGTTGACTTGTCAAGTAAGAGTACAGTAGTGGCAATGTGACCGATAATGTAAAAGCTTAACAGGTGCCAATATAGCGCGGCAGGAATTACGAATATGCTGTTTAGTAGAAAATGCGTCAGCATAAATATGGTTTCATTTTCACATTACAGCACGCTAAAATTCCGTAATGATAAGCGCTCATATTTATCAGTTCCGAATATGTACGTAACCAGGAGTTGAAAAGTTGGTGTGGACATCCGAGACACATTACCAGGAGTTGAAAAGTTGTCGGGGAGGTCCGTGACAAATTACCAAGAGTTGCACAGTTGGTGGGGAGGTCCGAGACTAATTACAAAATCACGACGAGCTGAAGAGTGAGGGTCAGCTTGAGCATATTATACATCTATGCGATGGAAGCGTGATAGCTAATTGACAAAGCAGGCGTTCGGACATTTAGTCGGACTCGGTAAAGCTAAAAGTACGTGGACCAGAACCACCGTCAAACCCGTGTAGTCACGCCCCTGGTTCCGAAAATACTCTTTTGATCACACAAGATCTGGCGTTAAACGGTTGGCTCGTATATGGAGTCTCGGTTGGCCTATCTGTATTGGTAGAATCTTAAACTACAACATGTCTGCACATTTTGAACTGTTCGACCAATACATTTGTCTGCTTCTTGTGTATTAGCAAGACATGGCCGCATTAGACGTGGCTGCGATATTGATTTTTCACTTTTTATATGTAATAATGGTGACGCAGCTGCATGGCGCAACTTCCTAACACCATGCCCATACGACCCCGGCTATCGTAACCTCAAGAGCGAACCGTGAATGCTAAAAACTTTGACCATATCCTTGGTCAGACCCAAGAAGCTACGGAGCTTAGCAGGCCGCAGGCGCGCTCCACGGGGTGTGTTCGGACCCCGCCCGATTGGTTGCGCACGTGTCTAGTCTCTGGTATAATTTCTGACGTCCCCCAGGGAGGCTAGCACCGACATCTGTTCACAGGTCATGGAGCCTAGCCGCTATTCCCTATCTTAGACTCATTGGAAGTTGTTTAGTTCTAATTAGTTGTGTTAAATGTTGGAATAAAAGTTGAAATTGTCCTTAGAAATTTGAAGCTCAAGTTGATTTGCCTAATTAAGGTCTTGATATGCTCCGTGCTAGAGCATTGTAGCCTATGTGGCCCCCACAGGGTTCCGACAGGCCCTCGAAGTTTAATGTCGGATGATTAATGGCGTGGCCTACTTCTCCAATAAATTCTATGCGGACGAACTGGTACTTTGACCAGTGGAAGTTTTGGCTTATGAAAACAGAGTAATCCCTAGAGAATTTTGAGTCACCGTAATGAACGAGTTAAATTTTGCTTGTGTCCTGCAATTATTTCACTCCTTGGTTCCCATAATAAAACAAAAATGGGTATATCAGAAGGACATACACGCCAGTGCTTGTGACATTCTCGCCCGCAAGCCATGGCGAGCAGTGCCTGCGCGTCCGAACGGACAAACCAGTAAACTGCTATCGTCTCGGAATGAATTCAGACTGTACTCGCTGATAACGATACACAATTTATTTACAAGATCAAGTTTTATCGGCGGGACGAGTGCTCCCGAACGACTATCGGGGAAATCTAGTGAACCTAATTGGGGATGCTTAGTAGTATCTCGCAATGGTCCCTTTAGTTCGACGAACTATGGGGAACGGAGCGTCACCAAAAAACGAGGGCGGAGCGTGCAGATACCCGCGCGTGCGCGGACTAGGGGCGGTTATCCCTGCTGCGTCTCAATGCTAGTGATTGTTTCGGCTACGAGGCACAACAAGCAGGGGCCTTAGAGTGCTTCGAAGATTGCTCCTTAAAGCGCGCCGCCTCGAGTGGTAATTATTTGTACACAGCGGCGAACATTCGGCGTGGCTACGGGGGAAAGCGGTGGCAGAACGTGACCATACGGGTTCTATAACACAGCCCGCTCACTACTCAGAGCATCGTCGGTGATATAGTGTCACGAGGGGCGCTAGCTAGTTTACCCTAGCGATACATTCGCGGTACTACTTATTCCTAGGTTCATTCTCTTGTTGCTGGCAACCTTACCTACCTAACCGTACGACTGACCGAACGGGAGGTTAAAGAAAAAGGGGGTGGAATAATTCATCGGATTTAGGCCGGGGGAAGCGGTCGTGGTGCTAAATGGCATAATGCGTCCTACTAGGCAACTTTCGATGACGCCCCCCGCAGGGGCGAGCCCAGTTGTCTAACGCTAATCTGTTTCCTAGGGGCATGGTGGGGGCGCGTTTCACGGGGTGTACACACCATGCCGGTCGGTTATCTGCCCTTTTCTCCTAGCCCAGGGGCCATTTTGAGCAGGCTGGCGTGGGGGCGTCTGTGTCTTTTGTTTTCCGTTTTGTTGCTGTTTCGTTGAATCTCTCTATTCCCTATCTTCTTTTCTTATTACACTGCAGTACTGCAGTGTCTCAACTGCACTGTAGTGCAGTTGAGTTATCATCGACTTAGTAGTCGATGTTGTTGTGTTCCTATGGCTGACTGGTTAATACATATGATTCTGCAGCGGGCTTAAATTCCCCGTGCAGGATCGAATCAACTCAAGGGCAAAACATGAAAAGAGACATAAAATAACTAAAGCATGGTCGTGCGCAGTATATAGCCTAACGCGCAACTCAGGATAAATATGAACAAGCTAAACTCTGCGATCGACTCGCTCCAAAAAGAAACCGGGGTTTTGCACTCGCTCAGTATGGGTCCTAAATGGTAGTTCAGGTAGTTTTCTTTATTGGGGTGGGGAATAAATAATTTTATTTTAGCGACGGGGGCACGAAGTGTTCCTCCCGCAAAGGCATTAATTGAATACTGCTATAGCGCCGGCCATCGGCTTATTTATCCGTGCTCAATTTTAGACATTGGCCTCGAGAGAAGACTATGTTGCCACCTTATGGTGAACACTCGTAAGTTTAATCATTTTAGTGGTGTATTTCGGAGTGCACCAAAATGAAGTTTTGATATCAAACTGTCCATACGCGGCATCAGCTGTGGCGAACGTAATTTTTAGTCGGCCAGGGGCTTTGGCCCATTGGCCGCGCACTGGGGTATTTGTAGAAACGGGGTATTGCCTAGCATTTTTCGGTCAGTCGTCACAGCGTGAGCGTGCTTATTTGAGGTACTTACAATGTTTCCCTTAAAGGTGAAGCAATGTTCCTGCAAGATTTTATTATTCCAAACACACCTAAATGCTGTAAAACAAGAGCCAAATAAAACCGAGATACGCCATTACCAACGTTCCTTTGGGAACGGCAAACACCTTAAGATCAAGACACGGTACCTAGAATTTGTTTAGGCTTTTGAGTTCCCAAATTTTCTTAACTCAATAGAATAAAAGAAATTTTGAGGGCTTCCTAAAGCCCGACGGAGGCTAGTCCTCCGTTCCTAATCTTCGTTTCTGTTCAGGCTCAAACACGGCATGAGCCAAGAACAATCAACTAAGCTGTAAATTTGTAAAGCCTAACCGCAACCCAAAAACAAGCAAGCAAGTCCCTAGAGTTTCATTGGGAAGTTTTACCGTGGTCAGCTCAGGAAAATTCGATAGCCCTGACTCAAAAACAGCAAGTCATGTAAAAATTTGGACGAGAGACGTCCGTTCTGGTGCGCCCTACCTAAGAAGACCACGGGGAATCAGCAGGACTTCGACTTTGTCACCTACAATTTGCCACCATCCCGTGCAATCACTCAAGATGTCCAAAACGGGACTCGACATGTGGAGGTTTGCCAACGAACCTATTACACTGCCTATGAACGACCTGTCACTGTTACATCCGGAAAAATAAACCCCCATACAGTCAGTTCTCCTGACTTACAATAGTTGATGCGGGACAGCAATCGCTAGTCCCCTTCCGCGAGGCAAAAGTGGTCCAAGCGGGTCCTCCGACCGTCGAATCCAATCGCAAACGCCAAGACGGAAAACACTAGAAAGCGTCAAAAACTAACAATCAAGCATAAATGAAAATTGCGTCGGAGCCGGTCAGTAGAGTCGACCGAACTCCGCGCTGTCGAAGTCGAACTGATTCCTAGAGTCGACGCGTTGGTCGTAAGCTCGGAATTTTCGCCTGTAGTTTAAGATAGCGACTTTGTCGCTGTCCAATCGTCGACGTTTCTTGACGCCCACTTTTTGGGGTTTCTTCTTAGGGCGTCCAATTGGGGACACTTCCGGAAATTCATATTTGACAGCTACCGTAAGCCGTTGTGGTCTTTAGGTAGAGTTGCCTTCAGTCAAACCTGCCGACATCAAACTTGTACCCTCCGTGTACTCGGTGGTCAGTTATCTGCGATTTCTGCCCCGATTTTCTCATGAAATCCAAGCGTTTAAGCTCAAATTTCCTGCAATTAACACCGGATGTTCTTTGAAATCAAATCCAACGCCCACGTCTTTAAGACAGCATCCAGTCCCATGATGGTTAAATCGCCACCCAATTTCCCGTAATGTCCTCAAAAGTTGCAATCTGTCCCGTCTTTCGAGTCGTTTAAGCTTTCCTGCCTTAATTGGGTTGGCAAACAACGATCTCTCGTTTGTGATCTCGATGTGCCGCTCATCAATTCGACTCGAACGCGTTGTGGAAAGTGGCCCTATTCGCGAGGACACCGTAAAACATGGAAAAAACCATTTTCGCTGGTGGTTATTAGCAGATATAGTTGATTTCAACACGCTCTAGGGGGAACCAATGACGGGAATCGACCCATTTAGAGGTTGGAGGTAGAACACCCTCCAAGGGACACCTAGTGGGATGAGGGGTCCTATTCTGAGACCCCAGAAACCTACGGGAGGGCCTTAAACGCACCCCCCGTCCGTTCAAATCATCGGCGTCTAGTCCGTCCCTAAAGCTCTAAATTTTAGTGAGTCTTAGTACGTGATGTCCTCGTCTGTCCGTTCTTATGTTATGACCTTACATATATATATATGTATATATATGTCCATACTCACAAGTATACACAAATAGACATGAACACATACTAGACATAACGGCGACCTGAGCAAACAGAAAGGTCGCTTGCGATATACACAAACACAAACACTCACTCACAACACACCAAAAAGAACAACAACAACGATGACAAAGACGAAGAATGTCGGTTAGAGAAAGAGTAAGGACAAGAAGGCAAAAGGACAACGAGAACACTAAGAGGGCGTGGGAAGGGAAGCGGGACAAGGGGAATACCGTGGGGTTTTCGAGGGGCTGGGGTGAGATTCGGTCCCAGGACGAAAAATAGGGCCGATCGATACCAGACACGAGGGGGATGGCGTAGTAGCGGGTCGGAACCCACATAGGGGTTCCGATGTATATAAGTATGGGGAGGTTTAGCGGGATCTCCTGCGTTAACAGTTGGGTGGAGGGACACCCGCTGGGTATCGTTGGACTCAACATCAAACGGCGATTCAAATGAGGGGTGATATTGCTACCGGGGCAGCAGGAGTAAAACGGTGCTAAAATCACAGCGACTAGAGAGAGTGGCGGCGAAGGTAAGGGCACTTTCGTCCGCTGTCCCGGGTTAACGGAGCGTCGGCCGGACACCCGCCGGATATTTTTGGAGATGTCTCACCTAGACGAACACAATGAGGGGCGGTTCGCCCATTTTAAAGTTGAGAGAAAAATCTCAAATTGTCGGTGCCCACTAGTGGTAGACGACAGGGATTGAGGCACCTTTGGATGACTACCGCGAGTCAAAATAGATTCGGACGTGGTTCCGGCGCACATGGTTTGAATTGTGTCGTCACGATGAACAAAACGAGGGGTCGCACGCACCGGTTCAGGAATGGGTGGGACAACAAGGATGTCGGAGGGTGAGGGCTTGCCTCAGTCACATGTTACAACGAGGTAATAAGAAAAAGGGCGGTTTGACCTGAAATATGCACAAGGACGTTCAGAGTTGTGCGGGCAGGCACAAGGGTCTTGAGATCGTACACAATCGGCTAAGGGGCACATACACATATATATACCATATGTTATAACTATATGGAAAGTAATAGTCTTGATTCTGCTTCGACAACCCAACTTAGCGTAAGTAGTGGTTGTCTTTATACGTTACAAGCGAGGTTTAGGCGTTGTCCGGGGCGATTTTAGAGTCCAACAATAGTCCTCATAATGTTCTACCAACATGTTCCGGTTATTCCCGGATGATACTGCCCTAGACGGGTGCGGGCCATCAAATTAACTCGGTATCCATCGTTCTTTGTAAGCTCGAAAGCTACCGTACGTGTAAAGTTAGTTGGTTGTAAATGGTGATTTCCCGTGACCATTGCTTAGTATACAGCTAAAACTAGGTAAATTTAATATTTTTCCATTTCTATTTCTACGAACTTGTTAATTTGAACGTACAGCCGGGGGCCTCCTATTCCCGAACGGTCCTAACCGTCAGAGTTACAACGTGTGGTGACGACTCCTTTGGTTCTGCGTGCTTTTCATCGGTATGGGATGCCAAGTTGAGTCTCTTAACAATCGGTCGAAACAGCGTAGTTCTTCCTATTCGAAGCGTATCACTTGTCCCAGTAGCATTTGGCGAACAAGGCAATACAAAACGAACTATTGATAATGTATGGTACAACGTACAACACTTCTATGAAGCGAGCCATGTGTAATATGGTTTACAACATTTTATGAAGCGGACCGCAATTAAATACGATATAATTTACGACACTTTTGTATAAAACGAGCCACAATTATATACAGTATAGTTTACAGCATGTTTATAAAACGAACCACAATTATATACAGTACAATTTACAACACTTTTTATAAAACGAACCACAATAATAAACGGTATAATTTACAACACTTTTTTATAAAACGAACCACAATTATATGTGGTACAATTTACAACACTTTTTTATAAAACGAACCACAATTATATACGGTATAATTTACAACACTTTTTTACAAAACGAACCGCAATTATATACGGTACAATTTGCAACACTTTTTATAAAACGAACCACAATAATATACGGTATAATTTACAACACTTTTTATAAAACGAACCACAATTATGTACGGTACAATTTACAACACCTTTTTATAAAACGAACCACAATTATATACGGTATAATTTACAACACTTTTTACAAAACGAACCACAAATATATAAAGTACAATTTACAACACTTTTTTATAAAATGAAGCATAATTATATACGGTATAATTTACAACACTTTTTATAAAACGAACCACAATTATATAAAGTACAATTTACAACACTTTTTTATATAATGAAGCATAATTATATACGGTATAATTTACAACACTTTTTATAAAACGACCCACGAACAATATGCAGACTATTTTGTCGTAGCCGACATATAGGTGCCAACGTGGTTCTATGCAATTTTGGTGCTAAGATCATGAAAACGCTCGTAACGGGACCGGAAAGGTCATGTTACGTATAGACAGTTCATGACACCGCAGGGAATGCTACATTTATGTGTAATAACGATGACGCAGCTGCATGGCGCAACTTCCTAACACCATGCCCGTACGACCCCGGCTATCATAACCTCAAGGGCGG